>CAJHNH020000451.1:35000-70000 GCA_905116865.2 Candidula unifasciata | reverse complement strand
CTGGTCTAGACATATTTCATATCCTGTACCGTTTGTTGCTACTGGTCTAGACATATTTCATATCCTGTACCGTTTGTTGCTACTGGTCTAGACATATTTCAAATCCTGTACCGTTTGTTGCTACTGGTCTAGACATATTTCATATCCTGTACCGTTTGTTGCTACTGGTCTAGACATATTTCTTATCCTGTACCGTTTGTTGCTACTGGTCTAGACAAATTTCTTATCCTGTACCGTTTGTTGCTACTGGTCTAGACAAATTTCTTATCCTGTACCGTTTGTTGCTACTGGTCTAGACATATTTCTTATCCTGTACCGTTTGTTGCTACTGGTCTAGACAAATTTCTTATCCTGTACCGTTTGTTGCTACTGGTCTAGACAAATTTCTTATCCTGTACCGTTTGTTGCTACTGGTCTAGACATATTTCTTATCCTGTACCGTTTGTTGCTACTGGTCTAGACATATTTCATATCCTGTACCATTTGTTGCTACTGCTCTAGACTAACATCTTAACCTGTAACGGTTTTTGGTCAGTGCTGTGGCTAAGTCGATACGAACGCTTCGTAATGCCGGAATGGCGGGTTTGATCCCAGCTGCCGGCCATGCGCCCTGTGTTGGTTTCGACAGAGGTATCAAGAAAGCCGACCGTGCAGAAAGCAATGGAAAACTACTGGACGTAAATTTGCCTAGAAAACCCACACAAAAGCCAGTGGCTTTTGGGGTTGGTTCTGCAACGTCCTGTAAAGGATACGCAACTAACCTCTCGACCGTTCGTTGCTACTGGTCTCGACAAACACCTTAACATGTACCGGTCGTTGCTACTGGTCTTCACAAACATCTTAACATGTACCGGTCGTTGCTACTGGTCTTCACAAACATCTTAACATGTACCGTTCGTTGCTTCTGGTCTTCACAAACATCTTAACATGTACCGTTCGTTGCTTCTGGTCTAGACATATTGCTTATCCTGTACCGTATGTTGCTACTATTCTAGACAAATTTCTTATCCTTTACCGGTCGTTGCTACTGGTCTTGACAAACATCTTAACATGTACCGGCCGTTGCTACTGGTATAGGATCTGTTACTTCATTTATACCAGACTACACAGTGATACTTGTCATTATCACATAACAGGTTCTTTACAGAACGTCGCTCTCATCACGGTCAGCGATATCTCCTGCCTTGTGCACTTTCGCAAAGGGTCACTTTTATCCTTTGCTCACATTTTTTTCTTCCGACTCCTGTGTCTCTTTTCCTATACCATCATGCCTTGTGCTTTTCTTCTATCCAATCAGCGATGGCGCTTGATACGGCCAAAATACTTCATTTTGGAAGTAAGATGCTGTTTGCAAGCCAAACTTCATTGATGTTTATACTTTTGTTCAGATTTAAATTGTGAGTAGTTTCTTTATTCTTAGTCTATGATATTCTGAGAATCTGTCTATGGCTTTTCAGCTCAAAAGAGGATTTTGTTTTCCTTAATGGTTGTAAAATGTGTACTGTTGGCAGTAAAACAGTTTTAATGTGAATTGTGTGCTAGTCATACAATGCAGATAGACATATGTGCTCTCTTACATAAATAATTTCACATTTAACATTGAGCAGCCCAATAAAATAGTTATTTTCGGACGAACATTTTTGTGTATATTTCACAAAATTTAATACTTTTTTTTTCACTGTCGATTTGTGTATAATGAGAAATTTATTGCCAATGCTTTCTCTGTTCCATCCGGAGTTTATGCGAGGTTGTCAATCACGTGTTAGTGCATAAATAATTTTATGTTAGTAAATAACGTTTTTTTTTAAAATCGCTATTAGTGTATGAAGCATACAATGTGACACACACACACACACACACACACACACACACACACACACACACACACACACACAAAAACACTCATACATTCACAAACTCACACACACATACATATCCACACACACAAATTCGCACATATACACACATATCCACACACACACACATATCCAAACACACACACATATATCCACAAACGCATATTCCCACATACACACACACACACATATACACACACATATACACACATATCCACACACACACATACACACATACACACATATCCACACATATCCACACATTTACACACACATATATCCACACACACACATATCCACACACACATATGCACACACATACACATCCATACGCACACACACATCTTTTTTACAGAGGCAACTGATATCATATGTTAAATACAGTTCTCGGAGAAGTGCACTCAGAATACATTTGGCAGATAATTTAACAAACATCGAGGTGTTGAATGTTGCAATAAGAAAAATGAGAAAAATAAGAAGAAAAAAACATTTTAATAAAGTAGAGAGAAAAAAGTATAAAAAAAGTATAAGCAAGAGAAAAAGTAGAAGAAAAAAAATGTAAACAATTAAAGACTTTTCCATGCTCTTCAGACGTATTATGTATATAGGGCTAGACCTATATTTTATAGACCAAACAGCACTTGGTGGGTGATGTGGTCAGCATCACGCAGGCCGCCTTTACTTCTCAGGGCTGCACCTGGTACCCAGCCATGGTTGAGTCTACCTGGCAGCCAAGTTTATTCTGGGGGGGGGGGGGGGAACAACTTCGGCCCCACCAGGAACCGAACCCTTAAAGAGAGTGCGTAGGCGGAGAAAATGAGGAGAGTAGTGATACTCAGTAGTGAGAAGAAGAAAAAAAGATATTTTTGAAGAATAAAATTATACAAACCTTAATCTCCATGAGCGTTCCGAGGCTCCATTGTGGGGAAGATAAAAGTAGACCCATCGCCTCCACAGTAATAATGTCCTAAGAGCCGACTAATTGGAGGCATTCTTTTAAGTCGCAGTGCATCTGCCTGAAAGGCAAGGAACCAGCAGTCTGCATATAAATAAGCCAGAAATGTAAAATAGATGAGCACACAGCACTCAAATTTTGAAACAAGAGTCAAGTCCAGAATTGGACGAACAACCAGAACTTCCCGCCGGAGTTTACAGCCGTTGTGCGGGAAGAAAAAGAAGAAGAAAACCTCAGCGTAAGGCAGAATTCAGCTTAATCGCTATATTTAAAAAAAAAAAAACGAATGCATCCTTAACATGTACAACAGTGTAAGAAGAAATATGAAAAGCAACATTTGTATTAAAACCAACGAATTCCCAAATAAATACCCAGCACCTGTTGCGCGCGTGGGTAATTTAAAACAATATTCTTAGCCTTTGATGGCGAGACAGTATACCTTTTAGTAGGGGATTAGTTTTTCACGAAAATAAACGTGTCAAATCGATTAGCCTGGTCAGCTTGCAGTGAAAATATTTGTTTAGAGTTTCGTCTTGTTATGTTGTCACCACATGCCAGGCAACATGGTAAACGTAGCACACAGGTAAAAGTAAAGAAATGAAAAATACGTCACAGGAATGTAAAGACGTAAATGTGTTTTTGCTGGTACAGATAACATTCGTGGTGGAGCCAGTCCGTTATCATACTCGTAAATCAGGGCTCTTGAAGAAAGTCGCTCTTATCACGGTGTTTCTGTAAGAGACTCGAGTCTCTTGCCAGCTCTCCCGCCTTGTATACTTTCCTACCCATGGCGACACTTATATTCGGTGCACATCGTCCAGCTAGTCAGCCCCTGCCCCTCTTTACTGGTTCATAGTTCCAAAATATTTGAGTTTCCGAGACAAGATGCTGTTTACTCGCCAGTATGCCTTGACTGTCAAATCTGTCAAGGTGTCAGTATTTATTTGTCTTGGTCCATGGTATCCTGAGAATCGTTCTGTAGCATTTCAGCTCAAACCCCATTATTTTGTTATCTATGCAGCACCGGCATATTATAAAGCTTTGGTATTACAGTGGCTAGACGATTGCTTGTCGTCTTGAATTCTTGTTCAGCTTATAACTTGAATCTGCAAATGTTCTGGGAAGTAAACGCAACCAGTGATATTTCTGAATTATGACTAGTTCACCACATCTCGCCGGCTGCTTTACTTTAAAGTAAAGTAAAAATAAAGATCCCTTTTCAAGCCTTTAGGCGCATCGGGCATATATGAAGAGCACCCATATTTTTACAGACCAATCGGCACTCGGTGGGTTATGTGATTGGTTAACATTACGCCGGCCGCCTTTACTTTCCCAGGACAGCAATCCTGGTACCCATTTGAGGCTGGGTCGACCTGCGACGTCCCATACCACGATAAAAATTCACGCAGCCCGCAGCGGGTTTCGATCGCGTTACGTTGGATTACGAGTCGGACTCGCAACGCCTTAGCCACAGACGCAGCGCTCTAGTTTTACTTCTTTTAAATACCCAGGTGACTTAGCTATATGGATAGAGCGAGACAAGAACACTGACTTTATCGGTAAGTCTGACGACGGTGTCTGTTAGCGAAACATATCATCCTAAGATTATCGGTACCGCACATGAAAATGATGACGATGAGATGCTGACCACATCAACCAAGAGTACCATTTAATCAATAAAATATAAGGGCCTTGTACCAAATGCATTATATGCACCTTCTCCCCCTCCTCCCTCCTCTCTCATCTCTCTCTCTCTCATCTCTCTCTCTATCTCTCTCTATCTCTCTCTCTATCTCTCATCTCTCTCTCTCTCTCTCTCTATCTCTCTCTCTCTCTCTCTATCTCTCTCTCTCTCTCTCTCTTTCTCTCGTTTCATAAATCCACTGGTTTTCTATTTTAGTACAAATTCAGTGATCATCTTTTCTCTTCTCCTCATGATGTGACAAATGTACTGTCAACTTTTTTTTATATAACTGTTGACACAAGTGGTTGCCCATACATTTTTCTTACCCCTTGAATGTAAACAAGTTGTAGCTGATCCCTTCCAACAAGCAAATGCGTTTAACTTTTGATTCATATCTTTCGTGATTCTACTTTTCATTTGTACTGACACATGTTGAAACGAAAACAACACAAGACTTTTACAAGCATCTATTAGCTTGCCAGTTCCTTTCATAATTTATTTTTGTGTATTGTCCTTGCAAAAAAAGCAAAAAACAAAAACAAAACAATTGAAACTTAAATAGAGAAATTTATTCGTTATTTTATTTCTTTTTTCTGTCCAGTATCATTATATTGTAATTATACAAAATACTAAAATGAGTATCATGTATATTATATCAACAGATCTCTAAAGCGTTGATGGATAAGCGGCTTCATCATTTGGATACATATCTGCTGTGATCAGCAAGCGTTTTCCCAGTTAAAATGGCCTGAATACCAGACAAAACTGTCTTTATAAACTAAAGTGGATTTGTGGCTTAACAGTGACTTGGTTCTTGCCACAGAAAACAACCAAGGGTCTCTTCACCGGATATGATGATGATGTTATGTTATGAAGGAACGCCACCTACATCCGGTGTAAAACTCAGACATGAGCTCATCTGAGGATGACGTCACAGTCACATCGCGAAAATGTCATCTTGTGGTTATTATCAATGTCCTGATGATTTTCATAGAGATTCTGTCATCAGCTGATGGCAAAATTACCTCTTCATTGAATACAATAAATAGAGCCAACTACCATCTTCGTGTCATCTACATTTGTGATCAAACATCAGAAGCCGTTTGTACGGCGAAAAAAACCATTGCTGGAATGTCTCAGTTTTCTTCGATATCCCCCGAAAGTAATAAAGAGCATCCTTTTGGGTGTCAGTATCAGGATTCTCCGTGTGGACTTTCTTCAAATTCAACAAATGAAACGGATACTTCTTCATTTGAATACCACCTGGATCAAAATCATATGATACTGACTCAAGCAGCGTCAGAGCTCAAATCCTGTAGGTTCAATTTGACCTATCATATTGTCCATGGAAATGTACCCAGTAAAATCAGCCAGGTGGATAGGCTGGTCACTTCAAATTTTGCTGACGTCATCGTGGCTATAGGAGACTCCAAGACTGTCCAGACAGCGGCTATTGTTGCAGAAGGACACCACATACCGATTCTCGGATATAATACGGAACACAGTGACGGCCCAAAGGTAGGAACAGTGTTGTATGTACTAGTGTGCGCGAGTGCGTGTTTGTCTGTGTGTGTACTTTGACAGGTGGAGTTTGCAAACAAGATTTCTGGATATAATGATTAAATGTGCCTCCTTTACTGTCAGCACGCTTTGTTGTGTTTTACATTTGAGTAGAAAATCTGAGCAGTTATTTAGTTTTGCTATATAGGAGATGGGGGAGGGTGGTGGAGACTGCATGGTCTCGAGGCATGGTTTTCGCTTCGAGTGCTAGAGGTTCCGGATTCAATCCCCGGTAAAGGCGGGGATTGTTTCACGTGGACTTGGACTTCTAGTAATTCCCCTGGTCTCTGGGGAGATCAGACGCCCGTGTGCATTGTTGCCACGTAAAAAATCCCTTGGCAGTTGGAAATCGAAAAGAGTAGCCTAACGGCGCTGCCCGGGCAAAATTGGGAGTTGCAAATCTACCCAAAGTATTTCAGGATCCTTGCCAGTGTTACAGAGCCTGTGCACTGTGCTGAGCTTCTTTGGACTCAGACTTGAATTAGAAGAAGAACGGAGCACTTGTGGGTTACTACCCGTGTGCCATAATGTTGATCCGTTGTTCAAACAGCAAACCTCGAGTTTAGTAGATGGTTTGCTGGAAGCAGAAATCATGTTGGGGTTTGCGAAGGGTATGATTATATATCCAGTTATTCTACGCAAGCCAGTCTCTATCCAGACATTATATCCTTCCATCCAGTCCATCTCTATCCGTCTACACGTCAATAAATAAATCTAATGGGCAGTAAGATAGACCAGTCTTTGTTTGTCTTTCTGTCAGTTTGTTTATATGTCTCTCTGTGGGATTTTAATGTCCGCTAGTGTGTATGTGTCTGTTTGCCTGACTAGTATTATGTCTGTCTTTCTGTTTGATTTATATGACTGTCTATGAGTTTGTCTATCTATCCGTCTATCTGTCCGACCCTTTTCCTGCCACTGTGTCTATATTTGTTGAACTTCAGATCGATGTTTGTTTATCGTCTAAATTATTTCTTTTTCTGTGCCCCCCCCCCCCTTTTTTTCCCTCCCCAATTCACACTGACATTTCCTGAACAATAAAAATCAACATTTATGTCATTTCAAATTTGAAGAGAACTGCCCGCATTCCTATAATTTAGACCGCGTTTCAAACAAATATCTGCACGTAAAACAGTCAATCTATCTGGCACACTTTGACGCCGTTAGAGATGCTTCTCTAGCTACAATCATTGTTGACACAAAATTAGACAGTTTTGAAAATAAATGCCTTAGAAGAATACTAAATTTCAAATGGTCAGATTTCCGAACCAATACACAAATAAGGCAAGAATCCAGGCAAGAGTATGTGTCTAATTTTATACGAAAACGCCACTGGAACTATGTCGGCCACGTCCTTAGAATGGATAAATCAAGACTTCCTTACCAAGCCCTCATTTGGACACCACAGGGGAAAAGATCTCGTGGAAGACCAAGGGGAACCCTACGAAGAACTATCATCAGGGAAGGCTCACTCATGGGCCACTCAAACATCCAAGACCTACAACGGATTGCAACGAACCGCCATGCATGGAGAGTCATGACCTCTGCCCTATGTGCCGCACTCGACACAAGAAGAAAGACTAACTAACTAACTAATCATTGTTGGAGCCTAATATGGAAAGAGTTCGATATCTTCACATTCTTGACGTTCATCGGATGTAAATTCGGTGTGTTTTGCTTGCTGGTCCACTTTTAGACTGACATTTTTCTAGAACTTTAGTTTTGTGCTATTCTATTTGATCAATGTGTGTCTCTGATAGCAAACGAGGTGTACACACAGATGCTCAGTCTCCTGCAGGGTACTGCCTGGGTTTTCAAAAATAGACTTTATTTATTTTCTATCTTACTGTAAGTTTTGTTTACTTTCGAAATTTTTTGTTTTTAACATTTTGGTTTTGTTTATGGACTGCTAATTTGTATACTTGAAGGGACCATTTCGATTAGTGGTTCTCAAACTGCCGGTCGCGACTTTTTTTTTTTTTCAACTCTTTTACAAGGGTCGCCTTAGACCATCTTAAAACACATATTTATTGGAGTTAGGAAGATTAAAAAAAAGTATTTGGGGGTCGAAACAACACGAGGGAACGGTATTGAAGGGTCGCGCTTTAAGAAGGTTGGGAGTCGCTGTTTTAGATTGTACGCAGCATCAGCAAGGTTGGGAAGCACTGATTTAGATTGTATTCCTGGGAGTGGTTATCACAGGGGCCCTAGCGCATTGATTTGGCCCAGGGGCTCATAATGATGTTCAGATTACTCTGACTGCGTAGAGGTGGCTCTAAAATCGTTTAAGTGTTTAGACCAGTGTTTCCCAAACTTTTCTTGGTTGCGGCGCTTTTTTATTGTGTTATTTTAATTTGTTCCACAGGCCCTACACTAAGTAAAATTATGACTTTTCTTATGTAAGAGATAATAAAAGTAAAACGTGTATATCTTCAAATATTTAGCGGCTCCCCTGTGTAAAGGTCGCGGCTCCTCCAGGGCGCCACGGCGCACAGTTTGGGGATCACTGGCTTAGACCATCATTGATTTGGTACAGACGTCCCGCCCTTTCTCTCATACAGCTTTTCTTACTGGATTCAACTTAACTATCCCTTCGCACAACCTTATATAGTTATTCAATCTAACATTGTATCAACTATCAGTATTCGTTCCCCATGTTCTTTTCTCCATCAATCTTACCGTCGTCATCAAGTTCTCGACTCCATTTCTTCTCATTACACGTACAGGAACTACTATTATCGATTCTATACGTCCGTGATTTGGGTTTCAGGCCATTATTTGTCCCTTTCTTATCGTGTACCCAAAATATATTCTTAACTGGCCCTACAGGGGAAGAAATAGTAGCCAATAAAGAGAACTGGTCAGCTGAGACCGTATGAAAATAGCTACAAGCTAGTGAATACACAAAAAGTGCTTCCGATATTCCTTAGCAAACTTTGTTTTTGGATTCTCCTTTACCTATCTATGTCTTCATTCGCTGCGGGGCTACTTTCCTTTCCTGACGCTGTGCAAGAATAGAAAAGGGGAAGCATTAGAATGAAACCCTATCTACTTGTCTGGGACGAGATCTCGGTGATTTCGCAATACAGTGAAATCACATTTCGCGTGTTTTGATTCACATTCGCGTTTTGACACGTCCAACTCCAGGAAAATTTTGACAACTAAGGATGATTTGGGAAGGGGTAAAAATGTTTAATGTTGTGTCAAGTTGTTCATAATTCACCGAAATATTAGTTTGTCGGAGAATCTTTAAGGTTTTTGAAATAAGCAAATTAAAGGTCTCTGTTAATGTGGTGGCGCAAGAGGCATATGGTATTGCTGTTTACTGTTACCTTTCCATCCATTTAGATGCAAATGTTATACTGTGCTGTAGAGAGGCATGCGAAACACACGATAGTGTTATACTGTGCTGTAGAGAGGCATGCGAATCACACGATAGTGTTATACTGTGCTCTAAAGAGGCATGGGAATCACACGATAGTGTTATACTGTGCTGTAGATAGGCATGCGAATCACACGATAGTGTTATACTGTGCTTTAGTGAGGCATGGAAATCACACGCTAGTGTTATACTGTGCTCTAGAGAACCATGGGGATCACACGCTAGTGTTATACTGTGCTCTAGAGAACCATGGGGATCACACGATAGTGTTATACTGTGCTCTAGAGAACCATGGGAATCACACGCTAGTGTTATACTGTGCTCTAGAGAACCATGGTGATCACACGATAGTGTTATACTGTGCTTTAGAGAACCATGGGGATTACAGGATAGTGTTATACTGTGCTCTAGAGAACCACGGGGATCACACGATAGTGTTATCCTGTGCTCTAGAGAACCATGGGGATCACACGATAGTGTTATACTGTGCTCTAGAGAGGCATGGGGATCACACGCTAGTGTTATACTGTGCTCTAGAGAGGCATGGGGATCACACGCTAGTGTTATACTGTGCTCTAGAGAACCATGGGGATCACACGCTAGTGTTATACTGTGCTCTAGAGAGGCATTGGGGATCACACGCTAGTGTTATACTGTGCTCTAGAGAACCATGGGGATCACACGCTAGTGTTATACTGTGCTCTAGAGAACCATGGGGATCACACGCTAGTGTTATACTGTGCTCTAGAGAACCATGGGGATCACACGCTAGTGTTATACTGTGCTCTAGAGAACCATGGGGATCACACGCTAGTGTTATACTGTGCTCTAGAGAGGCATGTGGATCACACGATAGTGTTATACTGTGCTCTAGAGAACCATGGGGATCACACGCTAGTGTTATACTGTGCTCTAGAGAACCATGGGAATCACACGCTAGTGTTATACTGTGCTCTAGAGAACCATGGGGATCACACTCTAGTGTTATACTGTGCTCTAGAGAGGCATGGGGATCACACGCTAGTGTTATACTGTGCTCTAGAGAACCATGGGGATCACACGCTAGTGTTATACTGTGCTCTAGAGAACCATGGGGATCACACGATAGTGTTATACTGTGCTCTAGAGAGGCATGGGGATCACACGATAGTGTTATACTGTGCTCTAGAGAGGCATGGGAATCACACGATAGTGTTTACTGTGCTCTAGACAGGCATGGGAATCACACGTTATATTATATTATGCTCTAGCTAGAGAAACCTGGAAATCGCACTCCAGTAACGCTGTACGCCATATTATTATAATCCAGTTGCGACTGCGTGAGGGATGTGGTCAGGATGTTTCCTGTTACCTATTGTTGTGGGTGGGAAAACAAGAGGGGATAAACAGTCGCAGATAAATCATAACTAGTGTGTGATGTGTTTGTTAAATGCAGCAAGAAAGAGGGTTGTTATACAGCCAGTCCAAATGTATAGAAATGAATCATATACATTCACCTGATTTGTAAAAAATTATGTAAAAGTTTATACCTGCATCAAAAGTAGATATTCTAAATGTTCTGATTCATCATCCGTCAGTGGATTTTTTACAGAACGTCGCTCTCCTGACGATACGCCTTAAATGCTCTTCTTCTCCAGCCAGCACTGCAGTTCTGTGTATTTTCATAGCCCAGCATCATCATTATCTTGTTTCCACATTCGCAGTGGTTGTCCTCTGCCTCGTTACCGGAAACTATACCTTCCTTTAGAGTCCAGGCCACTAGGCCGTGCGACATGGCCATAATAGCTCCGCTGTCTCTGATAACCATGTGAGGATAGTAAGCTTGGAGTACATCGCGACAACAGTAATATTATTGAGAAACCAAGGCAGACATAGAAAAAGACGGAAGATGCTGGGCAGTTAGAAATAAATGCAAGAAGACTTATCTGTTTCAGAACTGTTATTTGCGTTCACCGGCTGTAAACCCCACCGGAAGGTCCTGGTTGTTCGTCCATTTCTGAACTTTTGTATAGTCCCAGTGCCTCTGTTTTGCGTGTGTCTTTGTTTTCTTGCTTTTTTATCTGCAGACTGTTGGTTTTTGCCTCTCAGGCAGATGCACTTCGACTCTGAAGGAATCCCCCAATCAGTCTACTCTTACGACATTCCTGATGGGGAGGCAGTAGGTCTATTCTTGTTTTTCCACAATGGGACCTCGCAACCCACACGGGAATTGTTTCAGAATTTACAAAGCACACGGTAGAGAAATAAATCTATGTACAGACACGAATACCAACCCTACAATTCATGATCCGTTAAGGGCATCCAACAAATTAATCACAATAGAAAGAATGGAATGGTAACACTAAGCATTCGCGAAAGGCTAGCCTAACCATTTGTGTACCGGGTTATAGAGATATTTGATGAAACTGCCGGTGTACTGGCTACTTCGGTGCTGGACAGCAGCGAGGTTAACAAAGCCATGTCCAGCACTCACTGAAGGGCCACGGTAGGTACCGGAAAAGCAATGGGCCGGGTCGACATTCTCAGTGCTCTCAATGAGGCAGGACGAGAATCTGATTCAGGAGACGACTTTGAGTCGGCAACACTCAGAAGACTACGAGAACTTGAGGTCAAAAGACGTGTCGCCAATCATTAACACTATCAGGTAGCCAAAGAAGAATAGAGAACGTTGGGGGATATACTGAAGTTGAGATCCGAGCGCTAATGGACTTGTCCGATGTGCAATGAGATTAATCTTTTGATTAACTAACTAACGAATACGGAAGCCTAATGTCCCAGTTGTAAAATTGAAGAAAGCGGACACAAACAATAAATTGCAGATTTTATTGCCTGGCATATTTCACTGTCGCGGCGTCCGCCTCCGTGGCTTAGACGTTGCGAGTCCGACTCGTAATTCCAACGTACCGCAATCGTAACCCACTGCTGGCTGCGTGGACTTTTATCGTTGTGTGGGGCGTGGCGGGTCGACCCAGCCTAAAATGGGTACCAGGATGTATGTCCTGGGGAAGTAAAGACGGCTGGAGTAATGCTGACCATATTAAACACCTAGTGGCGAAAAGTTTGTAAAGTATCGGTGCTCTTCCCATATTCCCGATGCGCCTAAAAGGTTCTTTACTTTTTTACTTTTACTTATATTTCACTGTATCTCGTCAGGTGCATATTACAATAACGACTGATTAAAATGAAGCAAATAAATGAATCCTTCGAACTGAAACATAAAATCGACTACATTAAAAAAATTTCTGTTTCACCAGTGTAATATGCCAAAGGGCATACTCTTTATCACTGTCTAAGCAGAAAGATAGGGGGATACAACCTGGAGCTGCAACAAGTTAGCATTTACCAAAGGAGATTAGTACACAACAGGCGCCATAAGTCGTTTTACACTCGTGGAGCTGTTATGTAGAAAATCGGAGCACCTATGGATCTGTCAAAAGTGCTATGAAGATACTGCTGATTAATCACAGCACCTCTTTCACATGAACAACGCCGAAATGTGATTTTTCAAAGATGTGTTTATTTGTATTTTTTTATATTAAGAAATTTCTAGAGACAGAAAACTCCTATTGGGAACTGTCGTTACAGGCAACGGTGTTATTTGACGCACGTCAACCGTATTTATTAATCGTCCTGTCCAGATATGGAACACTTTGGCATCGATTGATGAATCTCCGACATCTCTCACACATTTAGCCAGTTTGTCTTCTTCAAAGCGTCCTAGGGAATTCTGCACACGTGAGAAATCTCGTTAAGAGTAAAATCACTAAGTGCTGAAAAGCATTAAACAGAAGATCTCTACAAGTTTCAGAACAAACAAAAGTGAGTTCACAGCGAAGTACACAGACATGTTTTGTCTTCTTCAGTGTGTCAAGGATTGTGTCGGGTATAGACAAATTTGATTTTTTTTTTATGAAGTTCTGAATAATTTTACAGACAGCAGAAATATAAAGAGAATATGTTGTTCTCATCATTCTGTATGTCTTGGCTGTCTGTCTGTAGGTTGTCTGACTGTAGCTGCCTGACTGTTGCTGTTTGTGGCTGCCTATGACTGTCTATAGATGTGTGTTGCTGTTTGTTCGTTGATGACTGTCTCAAGCTGTTTGTCTGTTTGTAGCTGTCTGCCAGTGTCTGTCTGTAGCTATCTGTCTGTGACTGTGTTTTTAGTTGTGTGTGACTGTCTCTATCTGTCTGTGACCGTATTTTTAGTTGTGTGTGACTGTCTCTATCTGTCTGTGACTGTGTTTTAGTTATGTGTGACTGTCTCTATCTGTCTGGGACTGTCTCTATCTGTCTGTGACTGTCTCTATCTGTCTGCCTGTGACTGTTCTTAGCTGGCTGTGACTGTCTCTGTCTGTAACTGTCTGCCTGTAACTGTGTTTTTAGCTGTCTGTGACTGTCTCTATCTGTCTGTGACTGTCTCTATCTGTCTGTGACTGTCTCTATCTGTCTGTGACTGTGTTTTTAGTTGTGTGTGACTGTCTCTATCTGTCTGTGACCGTATTTTTAGTTGTGTGTGACTGTCTCTATCTGTCTGTGACTGTGTTTTAGTTATGTGTGACTGTCTCTATCTGTCTGGGACTGTCTCTATCTGTCTGTGACTGTCTCTATCTGTCTGCCTGTGACTGTTCTTAGCTGGCTGTGACTGTCTCTGTCTGTAACTGTCTGCCTGTAACTGTGTTTTTAGCTGTCTGTGACTGTCTCTATCTGTCTGTAGCTATCTGCCTGTGACTGCTTTTAGCTATCTGTGACTCTCTGTCTGTAGCTGTCTGTCTGTGACTGTGTTTTTAGCTGTCTGTGACTGTCTCTATCTGTCTGTAGCTGTCAGCCTATGAATGTGTTTTTAGCTGTCTGTGACTGTCTTTGTCAGTCTGTAGCTGTCTGTCCGTGACTTGTTTCTTGCTGTCTGTGACGGTCTCTATCTGTCTGTAGCTGTCTGCCTGTGACTGTGATTCTAGCTGTCTGTTTGTGACTGTCTCTATCTGGAGCTGTCTGTCCGTGTCTCTATATGTAGCTGTCTGCCTGTGACTGTAATTGTAGTTGTCTGTCTGTACCAATTTGTATCTGTCTTCAGGTGTCTACCCGTGTCTCTATCTGTGGCTGTCTGTCTCTGACTGTCTGCTTGTGACCTGCCCGCAGCTGTTTGTCCGCAGCTACCTGTCTGGGATTGCCTGTCTGCGGCTATCTATAGGCGGTTGGCTATCTGCGTTAGTCTGTCTTCGGCTGGCTGTCTGCTGTTAGCTGCCTGTGGATGAATTTATATGCCTGTTAACCTGTGTACTTATCCGTTTGTCCATCTCCATTCTTCGTCCATCGATCTCTCAGTCTATACGTCTGTCTACTTATCTCCCTGTCTCTCCTCAGTCTGTGTGTTTAAATCTTATGTATCTTTCTCGCTGACTGAATGTTAAAAATCTGACTGATCAAAGTTTTTCTGAGATTGCCATTTGTCTGTCTCTTGAATGTTCTTCCTTTTTAATCTTTCAGTCATCCATTTATCCCTCTATCAGTTTCTTTTTTTTTTTTTTTTTTTAATGAAAACGAATAATAATGTGAATTTAAAGCTATGGAAAAACAACAAAATGAAAGTTGCATATACATGTAATTATTCACATAAGTGCAACTTTCATTTATACTTCAAAGAACTTAAAATTTTTTTGTTTCATACCTTGATGTTGAAATTCTTGATTTAACCGCGCCCCTGATCTCATATATATATATATATATATATATATATATATATATATATATATATATATATATATATATATATATATATATATATTAGGAAATAATGTTTTCTCTTTTTCTTTTTTCAAATGTTTAAAGCCTTCAGGTCGTTTCGCTGACGACCAGGTACTCATAGCAGAAAATATGGAATGCCTACAGAACCACCTAAATCAAATTAGTAACAAAGGGGAGGAATATAATATGAAAATAAACACTACGAAGACAGAAACAATGATGATAGGAAGACATAAAGACAATTTAGAAATTAAATTAAAAAACAATACCCTGAGACAAACAGAGGAATTTAAGTATTTGGGAGCAATTTTTACATCTGACGGAAAACTGGACAGAGAAATTAGCTCCAGATGTGCCAAAGCTAATCAAGTAAAGGGTCAACTATCCCCCCTGTTGACACACAAGCAGATACCTCGGAGTACTAAAGCGAATCTTATCAGAACTATTTTTTGGCCAACACTTTGCTATCAGTGCCAAACGTGGACACTTACATCCTCCAATGAACGTAAAATTGTGACAACAGAGATGAAATGCTTTAGAAGAGCTGCCGGAGTTTCAAGGAAAGACAGAATACAAAATCATGAAATCAGACGAATGCTAGGAATAAAGCCAGTCTTACAGGTCATTAAAGAACAACAAATGAAGTGGTTTGGACACCTAACAAGAATGCCCTGGTACTATCCGCCACAGCGATTCACACTAAAACGTTACAACGGGTATAGAGCGAGTGGAAGACCTCGGAAAATATGGAGTGATGGCATTAAAAACAGCCTTACAGAAATGAACATCAGTCTTAATATTGCTCTTGAGAGAGCCCATCAACGAACATTACATCTCCCCCCGACACTTCGATGAGGTACAATGTGGAAGAGAAGAAGAAGAAGAAGGTCGTTTAAATACTGAAAAGCGTATTTTAGTGTTCATAGTAACATTTCTTAGCTCTTCCTAGAATTTTAACGCTAACACCTGATGAGTCCGTAACTTTATTTATCTCAAAGTTCTGCAGACAGTTTGTATATATCAATATTTTAATTGATGTTCTATGCGTTTTCCAGCTTAATCATTGTCTTTGAACTTTTCTTTTTTTTTTAAATAAAGAAATGGTAAACTTTGGATTCTGCATCAAACTGTAATCTAGACAAACTACTGAATGTTAAATTTGCTTAATGATGAAATCATGAAAATCATTTAATAATGTCATGGGCTAGTTTAGACATCTTGAAAAGAACATGCAATTAACTTCTATTTACTTCTGTGCGTTTTTAGTCATTGGAAAAAAAAAGGGGGTGGGGGGGGGAGGTTGCGGGAGAGGTGGGGTCGATATTGTTGTCTGTATACTGCGTCGCCATACGGAGATACCATAATATAATAAGATTCTTGTAGTCACCGAGCATCTAGTTTCCTTTTGCTTCTAATGAACAACTGAAACCTATTACGGATCTCATATTCTAAACACAGCCTATGTCCCTTATCCTAGGCAACTATTTCCTTCAGTCTCCCAAGATGTGCCACATTTCATCGTTTCCCTTTCACATGTATCATAACCCTTATGATTGGAAACTATTTCCGTCTGTCCCTCAACATCTGACATATTTCATCCTTTCCCTGGAGACTCACATATTGACTTCCAGTCGCGAAGGGAGAAAAGACACACGGCCAGCAGGCTAGACTGACAGACAGTTTTAATTATGGATAATTACAGAGTAATGTAGCACAGAATGTCCAAAAATATGGGTCAAAGATTGTTGATATATCTAACAATCCAATCATGGTTATTTGTTAAAGTTAGCCCCCTGGTAATTCCACACACACACACACACACACACACACACACACCCACCCCCACCCCCACCCCCCACCCCACACACACACACACACACACACACACACACACACACAAACACTACATTGTTTATTGTTCGGCTCGCAAAGTGAAGGAGACGTTTTAAACCTCATGACTCCCTATACGCAAACTGGTAACCCAAATCTGACACATGTCATGTACACACAGTAAATACTAAGACATAACGCCTTATATGCTGAGTGCCAAGTCTGAATAGTACCGTACACACACACATAAACACACACACGTATACACACACTCACATTTATTTTCCTGTGATATCATGGAAAGAATCCGGTGCAGCATCTTTGGCCTCTCTCCTCCGCGTTCGCTTTAGGGTTTCTCTTGTATGTCGTCGTTTCCTCAATCCATATATTTCCCATTTCCGTGCCTGTTAAGTAATTTTCCGTCTCTTATCAGAATGTGTCAGTACCCGCCAAGCATTACTTCAACTGATCATATTCTAGACATTCGTTCCTTAAGAAAAGACGTGTCTTTTGGTCTGGAGGAACTCAAATATTACACTATAAGGCCAAAATGATTTCAAGTAAAAATGTGGCTAGAAGTGGCTAAAGTACCAGTTAAGCGAGGACTAAGGAGTTCAAGAGGTAGAAACTAAAAAAGGCTCCCGGACACTAAGAATATACAGAAATTAAAAAAAAGGGGGGGGGGGGTGTTAGTGCGCGATCAGGCATTGTCTAACTGCACAACCAATATTATTATTATTATTAGTTTATTATTATTTTATACTGAGCTGCAAATAAATATATATCAAATAAAAGGAAATATATAAACAAATGCGTAAAAAGATGACTATATGTGGTCGGAGAGGCAAGGAGTTGGGGTCGGAGGGGGTGGGGGTGGGTGTTGTCTATCTAAAATGTTTGCGGGAGAGGGGTCCCTAGTCCCCTAAAGAGAACAAGTGACGAACTCACACCCAGCTCCTCCCATCTACACACTTATGTGTGACGAAGTCGGGCCAGGACTCAGTGATTGGACGCTCATTCTTGCGTCTAGTTCTGGCAAATGTGCATTAAAGGCGTGGTATGTTCCTTGGTAGAGACACAGTTACAGAAACTACTGTCTTTGACAGGTCGATCGATCGATCTATTGGTTAGTCCCCTCCCGGTTTCTACCTGAAAGGTTTACCATTCCTAACTACAATTACAAATCTCAATCCGGAAGACAGACCAACAAGGGAGATTTTCAGGCAATCCGTTCAACCTCGTCAGAAGTCTTGATTAGGGCACCCGTAGTAAAGGCTACACTGGCCAGGTATCACCTGCAGTTCTATGCAGGTAACGACCGTTTTGGACCGAATGGGTTAACAGAGACAAACGATCACGGGAATTCAAACATTCTCCAACTAATTGTCATTTTCTTTCTCGTGCAAATAAACTGAGGAGACGAAGATGCCCGGAAGATGCTCTAAGACGAACGCTGAAAGCAGGCAGAAGAGCTGGGCTGGGTCTCCTTCAAACCCCCCCCCCCCCCCCAACCCCACCAATGATATTAAAACAATTATACCTAAAAGGAGAGAGCTGAAGAGAATACATTGTGTGCAATGGCACAAAGGGATGATGATGATGATGATGATGATGATGATGATGAACCGTAATGTCACACATACGATTGCCTTCTCTTTTTCTATTCATATCTTCAAGGTTAATGTCCTTTTAAATGTTTCTTTCTGTTGAAATTCTGTATAAATCTTTTGACCAAAAATAAATATCTCTTGGCCGCCTGTGTGCTCCCAGATTCATCCCACGAATTAATAATTATTAAAGAATGTATTTTAACTTGCAAATATTTATACGAGCGTAAATAATTGTGGCTTTGAATTGTGATAACTTTGTTATCAGCTGGCAACGACGCTGTAAGAACGAGAAGCAGCCGGGTTGAATTCATAATGCCGGATCGCATTTCTTCAAATGATCTGTACGACAGAGGAGCTGGCAACAAATTGAGGGAGGAGACATTGAGGAGATTGCTTGTTTGTTCACATTTACAGCCTGATTGCATTTTGTCCTGGAACAATGAGATTTTGTTGATAAGATTTATCCTTGTGCTTTCAGTAATTCAGAGAGCGGAGAATACAAATCATTTAACGTTTCCATAAAAAATATGTTGCTCACTTTGCTTGTCGGTATTTGTTTGTTCTATGACGTATATTTAAGATGCGCATTTAAGGAGATGTGGATATACAGAAGATTAGGTCGTATTTTATGGAAACAAAAGCTATCAAATACAGAGGTACTGAGAAAATTGGGAATGAAAAGAGAGTTGCTAGGTGAAATAAAAAAACAGACAAGTGAAATATTTTGGCCACATTAAAAGACATAACAGTATTGTAAAGATCATCCTAGAGGGAAAGGTTCAAGGTAGGCGAGCAAAAGGCAGACAGCGTTACAAGTGGAAGGATAACATCAAGAGATGGCCGAACCGCAGTATGAGTGAGTGTACATCAAGGGCAAGAGACAGGGCTTGTTGGAGATCCATTGCAGCCAACCTTCATTGTGGAGACGGCACCTGATTGATTGATTGATTTTAGGGGCAGATTTACAATCCTAACCTGCAAAATTTTTTGGGCCTGCACTATCAACGCAGCTCTAAATCTTCAGATTCAAAGACCCCCATATAAAATACAATCGATGCGTGAAATATGAATGGAAGACCAGCCTGCTGCCCAGTGTGTGACCTTTTGGAAATAAGTTCGTTCGTTCACCGCCTCCACCACAAAAGTGGTAAATGCAGTTATGACCTTAGTTCTTCTTCTTGTTTTTTTTTTTTTTTTAAATAAGCTTCTATTCATTTTGAACTAGTTTGTTGGGGCAGCCGCTTGTGTTTGTTTCTAAACTATTGCCGACAAGCTACTGTCATCATGTTTTGTGATTGACTATACAATGTGCATATATGCCTGCCAAATATGGGAATTCGCCCGTGTGGTACATGGGCTTTGATGAAAACAAACAATAGTAACATTTAACATTGCATCCTGCCAGGCATGACTAATGATACTTTATTCCTACAACTCTTACTTAGTCTTTCCTCTTGAGCCTAGGGTGGCTTATAGGGCATAGGTCATAGTTCACCATGTCTGGCGGTTTGTTGCCATCTCTTTTAGTTTTTGGATGTTCGTAAAGCTAAACAACACTATGGTCACAAAAATGGTGGCACTTTGTGTCATCGGGAGTTGATCGTTTGTGTAATGTCCTAGTGGGGTAGAAAGTCAGTCAGTCAGTCAAGCAGATCCTTCGTGGTTCCCCATAGCTTGCTCAGCTCACTTTGACGAAGACAAATTAACGAAAAAAGAACATACGTCTAATAACTAAGCATGGATGCCAGTCGAACAGTCGGTCTGTCCCACTAATGTCTTTTCATGTGATCTTTTAATAGATGTGATGTACAGACAGACAAGCAGACAAAAGAAGAAAGACACATACACGCACGATGCAGACATATAGATATTGGGAGATATCATCGAGACATCGAGAGAGATTTTTTACACAAATAGCTTGTCCTCTTTAGATCCTAATTATCAGAAGAATCAAAAACACCTCGCGGGAAGCACATAAACAGTGGTTATCAGCATGTCTTGGCTTTGAGAGACCAAAGGTTCATGAAAACTAAGTCCATACTATTGTGAGTGCTAGCACAGGCGACAAAATTTAGGGTCACGACCCCCCCCCCCCCCCCACAGAAAATTTTCTAAGAAAGCTAAGCAGCCACTATTAGCTATGTATATAAATGCTCTTTAAGAAGCATTAGTTTTTAAATTGGCGACCGGGTCGCCTATTGGCTTGCCGGTAGACGACTCCATCGCCGATTTGGACAGTATTTGGGTCTGTTTTCTTTGATCGCATCAACACTACAAGAGTTCTTTTAATTGCCCTTGGTAGCGTGCAATGCTAATATATTTTATATGGTGCACATAACCTAGCCATAATTATAATCTAAAGCTAACCCTTCGGGGATGTTCCTTAAACCTGACGATTATTTGTCGCAAGCAAAGCACCAAACTACCAACATTGGTTTTTACATTTTATGTTAGGTCAAATGGATTATTATAATTACTACGCAGCAGAGTATTATTGTTATGCTCTTAAACTAAGACTATACCCCTTGAGGCAGCTCATGTTTGCTCTGAATACTGGTGTTTTCTTATTCATCAACAACCTATATAAGCATGTTTTCAGTATAACTGTTGAGGATGCTTATTACCCACTAAGTGCCGTTTGGTCTATAAGATATAGGTCTAGCCCTATATACCCAATACGCATGTTAGGAGTTGAAAAGGGTCCTGTACTTTACTTACATTTACACAATTATGATAGCTGAAGGAGATTGTGACATATGGTAAAATCAACTGTGGAAGAGGCAGTCAGAAAGACGTGACGCCGGCTCATCTAGGATGCTGGAATGGGAGAATCAAGAGATGAAGAGCTGTGGAGCGACAAGAACTCTTGTGCCATTTGGCACAATCATGGCGATGAATGTGATTTCTGCACAAATGCACAGGATCCCTGAGAAACACAATTATTTCCATAATGATACAAGGATTTCAAACTAAGGCGGCATTCTGTTTTATCACTATAACCCTTATATATAATTTTGGGTCACATTTTAAAAATGTTAATAAGTTAAGAAGGTTAAGAGAATAAAAGTGTGGAACAACGATATTCTCAAAAACAACTTCAGCGAGGACATTTCCTTCATTCCTCCAAGAGGAGAGCAGCACTTGGACTAGTGACGTCAAACCTTCATATTAGTTACCTCCTGCAGTTCATTCTATGCCGCGCCATCTTTAATATTATATAACCTTCTCTTTCTTTTTCCTTAATTTTTCGTCCTCTTTTTTTACTTCTCTTTCTCCTTCTTCTTATCTTTATTTTTCTCCTTTTCTTTTTCTTCTTCTACCTTCCTTCGTTCTTCTCTCTTCTTTATTCAATATTCTTACCTATTTCTTTCTTCTCCCTTCTTATTTTTCTTCTTTCTTCTTCTTTCTTCTTCTGGCGTTTACCGGCTGCATAAAGTCTAGTGGGAAGTTTGAGTTTTTAGCCCATCTCGGAACTTTGTGTCTTGTTCTAAAACCTATGTTTGCATGCACATTCGTTACCCTTTGTTCTTAATTCTGTACGTAAATTTTCAAATTTGTTTCTATTTCTGTAGCCCTGTGGGCTCGACTGACGATCTTTAAATGTACACAATTATTGTGATTCACCCCCCCCCCTCCCCCCCCCCACCTCTGTCTGTAAGCACACAGGACAAGTAACCTGTTACCTCCACGTGTAAGACTGTCGACTCTGTGGCTAAGTCGATGCGAAGGCTTCGTAATGCCTGGGTGCAGGGTTCGATCCCAGCTGCGTGCCATGCGCCTTGCGTTGGTTTCGACAGTGTTATCAGGGGGCCGACCATCCTGAAAAGCAATGGCAAACTACTGGACGTAAATTTGCCTAGAGAAACCACACAACAGCCAGGGGTCGATTGGGGTTGGTTTTGCAACGTCCTGTAAAGAATACGCAACTAATCCTAACCTGTGTAAGACTCACTGACCAAGACTGTTCCGTTTTGAAGCCAGCCCAGCTGGTGTTTTGTTATATTTTCAGCTACCGCAAGTTTTCCTCGCTTCTACAAATGAAATAATTAGTTGTTACAAGTAGCACCACGTTGATAGTTTATCATGTCATATCTCTTGCATTCTGCACAAAGCGGTTTAACACTTTTAGAAAGATCTAACAAATGTTTAAAAAAAACGCGCAAGTATATGTAAGTTTAAAAAAACCGATTGTAATAGACAAAAAGGAGAGTTGAGCGAATAGCCTTCGTCAACAGAACAACGACGATAAATAATACTTAAAAACAAAAATGACTAAAGCATCATCATCATCATCATTATCATCATCATCGTCATCAGGTGCCTTGCCGAGTGGCATGGGCGATCATGCCTCTCCATAATCTGCGATCTTCTGCAGCATGTATCAGTTCGTGTGCCGACACACCTCCATGCCATGCAACAAGACTGTCAAGCATCTTCTCTCGTTGTCTTCCTCTATCTCTCCTTCCACATATCTTTCCAGTGGTCACAACATGTTCTATTTTCCCTCTTCTCATAACATCGCCGAAAAATTATGACTGTCTCCTTCTGACGTCTGTGATAAGTTGTCTTCTGGCTCCCGCCTCTTTCAAAACCTCTTGGTTGCTCTTTTTGGCTGTCCAAGGTATTCTAAGCATTCTTCTGTAAAACCACATCTCCGAGGCCTCTAGAAATTGTTTGGCCTACCTACCGATTGTCCAGGATTCACAGCCATATGTTAAAACTGGATGTATGTAGCAAGCAAGAATTCTTTTTCTAACTCTCAATGACAAGAATATATTGCACAAGATGTTTGTCATTTTATAAAATGCAGTTTTTGCCTGTCCTATTCTATTTCTTATCTCATTTATGCATCTTCCATCTGATGACTAAAGCATACACTGAAAAAAAAAAGATATATTGCTGAATTAGATGTAAAAGTGCACAGTTTTAGACGTTAATTGGCGGATTTGAGCTCCTGGTTAGCTCGTTAATGCGGTATTAACTGCCAACATTCATATTTGCACTGACCAGTCATCGGCAGAAAAAAAATAAAAATTAACTGACCGCCAAATTCTCTAAAATATTGGGAATATAATCTTTCCACATGTCTCTAACTACCGCTTGCTTTTCTAAAATTCGGCCAACATAAGCGAACCTTTGACTTTGATTTGTTTTTTTCCCCTCATTGCCCGCTAACTTCCTCAGAATATTTCTTACATACGGTCATCAACCATGGTGGCGACGAGGTGTCCAGATATCCTGTATCATTTACATTCGCAGCTCCATTCTTCCATTCTCTGCAGTTGTCTTTCATCGATTACGTTTTGCCATGTTGCTATTATCTTCACGTGTATACACAACCCGGTTAGGGAAATAGACGGCAAACTGTTCATATAATAAAGGATATGTATACAAGGAGACATTATTGAAAAAAACACCGATGATTCGTATGTTGTTGCTGTTGTTCTTGTTTTCTCTCTCTCTCTCTCTCTCTCTCTCTCTCTCTCTCTCTCTCTCTCTCTCTCTCTCTCTCTCTCTCTCTCTCTCTCTCTCTCTCTCTCTCTCTCGCTCTCTTCATTCTCATCATAGTCATCATCATCATCATAGTTCGTGACTTGTGTTATCAGTCTTTTCGCGGACTTTTGTCTCCTGTATTCTCTATCATCTCCTAAACAGGCGTCCTCCATATGATGATGCATAAGTGTAGGTAGGTAGGCAGGTCGGCAGGTCGGCAGGTAGGTAGGTAGGTAGGTAGGTAGGCAGGCAGGCAGGTAGGTAGGTAGGTAGGTAGGCAGGTAGGTAGGCAGGTAGGCAGGTAGGCAGGCAGGCAGGCAGGCAGGTAGGTAGATAGGTAGGCAGGCAGGCAGGCAGGTAGGTAGGCAGGCAGGCAGGCAGGCAGGTAGGCAGGTAGGTAGGCAAGTAGGTAGGTAGGTAGGTAGGCAGGTAGGTAGGCAGGCAGGTAGGTAGGTAGGCAGGCAGGCAGGCAGGTAAGTAAGTTGTACCCCACCAGGATATCAAACGAGCGATAAACATCCGGTGACACAAAGTGCTACCATGCGGATGAGGATCACCCGTTGAGAGGCCCCGGAAACTCCGTTCAGCCGTTAGGTCATATTCAAGGACCGCTATATTAAGAGCCCCAGCAAAAGCCAGGGTGGGGCTTCAAAATAACTTAAAATTTTATCCCTCGAGGGGATGAAGAATTATGTAACATGCGAAAGTGTCTTTTGTTCTCCCTTTTATCTTGCTTTCTTCCCCATCCAACTTTTGTTTTGGTAAGAAGCATTTAAAATGTTTCTCCTTCTTCGCGTTCATAAGCTTTAAATTCCGGCGGAAAGTTCTGGTTGTTCGTCTACCTCTCTCTTTGTTCCAGAACCTTAGTGTTGCGTACCCATCCGTTTTACAGATCTGACTCATTTGTATGCAGACTATTAGTTACTTGCCTCTCAAGCAGATGCACTCCGACTTTTAAAAAGTCTCCAGCTAGTCGACTATTACCACATGCTTGTGGCTAGACAGTGGCTATATTCGTGTTTACCCTACAATAGGGCACTGGAACCATGGTGGGGAATTTCAGTATCATCAGCATCATCATCAGCATCATCATCAGCATCAGCATCATCATTAGCATCAGCATCATCATTAGCATCATCAGAGTCATCATCATCATCATCATCATTAGCATCATCATCATTAGCATCATCATTAGCATCATCATCATCAGCAGCATCATCATTAGCTTTATCATTAGATTCATCATAATCATTAGCATCATCAACAGCATCATCATCTTTACCGTCGTCATCATTATCATCTTCAGCATCATCATCATCATTAGCGTGATCATCATCATTAGCATCATCATCATCATTAGCATCATCATCAGCATCATCATAATCACTAGCATCATCATCAAAGTCATCATCATTATTAGAATCATCATCATCATAAGCGTTATCATCATCATAAGCGTCATCATCATCATAAGCGTCATCATCATCATTAGCATCATCATTAGCATCATCATCATCATTAGCATCATCATTAGCATCATCATCAGCACAATTAGCATCATCACTAGCATCATTGGCATCAGCATCATATTTAGCATCATGAGCATCATTATTAGCATCATCATTAGCACCATTAGCATCATCATCATCATTAAATAGCATCATATTTAGCATCATCAGCATTATTAAATAGCATCATATTTAGCATCATCATCATCATTAGCATCATCATCATCATCACTAGCATCATCAATAGCATCATCAATAGCATCATCATCAGCAGCAGCATTAGCATCATCATTAGCATCATCATCAACATCATCATCATCATTAGCATCTTCATCATCATAAGCGTCATCATATTTAGCATCATCATTAGCATCATCATTAGCATCTTCATCATCATAAGCGTCATCATAATTAGCATCATCATCATCATTAGCATCATCATTAGCATCATCATTATTAAATAGCATCATATTTAGCATCATCATCATCATTAGCATCAGCATCATCATTAGCATCATCATCATCATTAGCATCATCAATAGCATCATCATCAGCATCATCATTAGCATCATCATCAACATCATCATCATCATTAGCATCTTCATCATCATAAGCGTCATCATAATAAGCATCATCATCATCATTACTATCGTCCTCATCATCATCAATAGCATCATCATCAGCATCATCATTAGCATCATCATCAACATCATCATCATCATTAGCATCTTCATCATCATAAGCGTCATCATAATAAGCATCATCATCATCATTAGCATCATCATTAGCATCATCATCATCATTAAATAGCATCATATTTAGCATCATCATCATCATTAGCATCAGCATTATCATTAGCATCATCATCATCATTAGCATCATCAATAGCATCATCATCAGCATCATCATTAGCATCATCATCAACATCATCATCATCATTAGCATCTTCATCATCATAAGCGTCATCATAATAAGCATCATCATCATCAACACCGTCGTCAGCATCATCATCATTACCATCATCATCTTCCCTATAATTCAAGTTGTGTGTCTGCCACAACATTCTGAAACATCCCTTATACAGACATTCTGCCATTAAATGAAGTGGAATTGTTTTGATTCTCTTCTCTTAGGTTCTCTTTGTGTCTCTCCACCTCCTGCTTTCCATTGTCACTCTAGGCTGCCCATTCTCTCAACGTGCCTAAAGTTTGTAGGACTAGCATCTCAAAGACGAGAAACAAGCAGTTGTAAATCCAGGAAACCCTACTCAACCCTACAACCACACAGCACAGTTAAATTCTTGCAATACAAAATGCTTGCGAAGTGAGCAAAGTCCAGTGTGGGTAGGTTTTGTTGTAGTAATGTGTTATTGCGTGCCCAAAGAATAGGAGATAATATAATTCTTCATCTTCTGACTTGCTAGCCCCCAGTGGAGCATAGGCCTTCAGATAACAGCACGTCCTTCTATCCTTCGCTATCGAATGCATCTCTCATATTGTTGGTTGCAGGGCAAAGACACTAGCAATCTCGTTCTCGGGTTTTCTCAGCGAGTATCCTATTATAATTATTATTGGCAGCATAATCTTGGCGTTAGTCGTTATGAAGATTGTAGCTGATGTAAGTTAGTATGTGTTGCACAGTCCACTATCTGTTCTAGTTCTCTTAGTGTCTGAATATTTCTCCACAGCTATTGTCTTTGCTTGCACCTTTTCGTCACTCATTTCCTCCCTCCCTTTTGCCTCCCTCCCTCCCTTTTGCCTCCCTCCCTCCCTTTTGCCTCCCTCCCTCCCTTTTGCCTCCCTCCCTCCCTTTTGCCTCCCTCCCTCCCTTTTGCCTCCCTCCCTCCCTTTTGCCTCCCTCCCTCCCTTTTGCCTCCCTCCCTCCCTTTTGCATCCCTCCCTTCCTTCTGCCTCCCTCCCTTCCTTCTGAATCCCTCTCTTCCTTCTGAATCCCTCCCTTCCTTCTGCCTCCTTCCCTCCTGCCTCCCTCCCCTCCCTCCTGCCTCCCTCCCCTCTCTCCTGCCTCCCTCCCCTCTCTCCCCTCTCTCCTGCCTCCCTCCTGCCTCCCTCCCTCCCTCCTGCCTCCCTTCCTTCCTCCCTCCTTTCCTTCCTCCCTTCCTCCCTCCCTCCCTCCCTCCATTCCTCTCTTCCTTTGAGTGCGCACTGTCATTTATTCTGCTGCCTTCCCAATACACACATCGGCAGTCTCTCCAGACATGGACAAAACACTTCAGAGAACTATGTCCCAGGTGCCTGCTACGAGCAACTCACACCCGACCGCACAGATACACCAATGTGATGTACGTTCTCTAAACGACCCCACCACCATATGGGATTCAAGATAAATGCACCTATTGGTGAAGACTCCAGACCTCCCGTATGCCACTCATTAAAGTATCGCTGACTTACATCCCGTCAATCAGCCTTCGATAACCGCCCCCCCCCCCCATTTTTTCTTATTACAACTACTAGTTGGTTAACACACAAGATTTCCCGCCACCTTCCGTGCCCTTACCACTTCAGTCGGGATGGCATTGAACACATCACTCTTTGATCGCATTACAAATTAAGGTGTACCCCATCTAACCAATGGCTTTAAATCTTTGATATACACTCAACCGTCTTTACTGAAAGGCTCATATTGTTCTAATCAGCCACCTTCGTACTCATAACCATTGATCACTACTACTTTGGATGTAAACTTGTCTTCATCCCTCGTGATGGACGAACAAAAAGCTTCTTTACTTACAGTTGCACTATCTGGCTACAATAGCGTAATAGTATTCCTTTCTTTTTATCTCCTCCTCCTCCTTCGTCGTCGTCTTCTTCTTCCAATTATCAGTGTCCTTACGACACTAAACCAACTCACTCAAAGCCCTGCAATCCTTTGACAAATCCTACAGCTGATTCCAAATCCCTTCCGACATGTTTCATCTGTATCTCATATTTTCCACTATGGAACATAAATCTCGTACAGAACACAAAATGACCAAGTAGAAAGCTAACCGTCAAATGTCTGCTTTATTGAGAGACACAACAACACAGCAAAAACGGATACAATGTATGTCACCTTGCAAGCCTTTTAGAGCCGAATTGCAATCACCATTTCGACGCTGGATTACTGCCAAGACCGTTATGAGATGTCGGATTTGCTTGGCCAATAGCTACATTAATGCGAACAAGCAAATGCAGCGTCATTGACCTCGTCAAAAGCGGTGTATCATTTGTCAAGTTTTAGGGAAGATGTGGAATAACTGGTGTGTTTTAGTGGCTGTTCAAGATGGTGAATTTGTTACACTTGAAAGTCTTAACCGCGGTGAGATGGGTTCTTGTCGGGGAATACTGGAAAATCTATTGTTAGAGACTTGGCGGAAAGATTGTCTGTTGTCAGAGGCGTTGAAGGAAGAAGATTAGATAATACGGCTTTAAGCGTACTGGGCAAGAATTAAATTTAGTAAAATCAATCGGCGCTTGGTGGGTGATGTGATCAGGATCACACCGACCACCTTTACTTCCCACGACTTTACGTTGTACCCATTTAAGGATATACGCCAAGGTGAATTTGTGTGTGTGTGTGTGTGTGTGTGTGTGTGAAGAAAATACATCCCGCTACCTCAGGAACTGAACCCACGACTTTTGCATCTGCAGGCGAGCGTCTAGCCGCTAGACCACGGCGGGTTCCTAGATAATCTATGGTTAAGGGTTAATAAATGATTGTGTGAACGGGGCAGCTGAGTGGTCATAGACCAAATGATTGTGTGAACGGGGGAGCTGAGTAGTCATAGACCAAATGATTGTGTGAACGGGGGAGCTGAGTGGTCATAGACCAAATGATTGTGTGAACGGGGGAGCTGAGTGGTCATAGACCAAATGATTGTGTGAACTGGGCAGCTGAGTGGTCATAGACCAAATGATTGTGTGAACGGAACAGCTGAGTGGTCATAGACCAAATGATTGTGTGAACGGGGGAGCTGAGTGGTCATAGACCAAATGATTGTGTGAACGGGGGAGCTGAGTGGTCATAGACCAAATGATTGTGAAGTGGAAGGGGGGGGGATGACGTCGATATTGTGTCTTGTATATTTCAGCACGTCAGCGCTTTCAACACCACAAAAACATGCAGCACTGGTCCTAGAGAGGACTGCAACCTATGTCACAGGCATTCTCTTTCTCAGATTGAAAACGTAAATGTAAGACAACACAGAAAGCAAACAACAGAGCTGGACACACCCGTAACCTACAGCAAGTCGAACAGTCTAACAAACTTGTAAATGGAAAGTGGGTCAGCTCTCTCCGGGGAGATTTACGTAATGTTCACCGAATACGTGTGTATAAGAGAGGCGGGGAAAGGGAAAATGGTGGGGTTGGGGGGGGGGGTGTTAGGAGAGTTTGTAATATTTTGAGGAGATACGGAAATACTGACTGCGAATGGGAGATGGTTAGGAGATAGGCCTGTAACCGATCGGAAAAATTGACAGTGTGTTATCGATCGGGAAAAATAAAACCGCGTGAATGATCTGGGAAAAGTAGAAGTGTGCTTGAAATCGAAAGGAGAGGAAGCAAGCGATCGACCGTTGTGTTTCTCTTTCAGATCAATGGTTGATTGGAAGATTTTTATCAACTATTGAGATCAATGATTGACTGAAAGCTTGTTTTTTGCCAGAGAGAATGAAGTCTTTTGAGATCAGTCATGGGTTAGCTATGTTGGTGATCATGTGAATTTGGGATAGTTTTAACGATGGTCAAGATCTTGATCTTCATCATCATCTTCATCGTGATCTTCATCGTGATCTTCATCGTGATCTTCATCGCGATCTTCATCGCGATCTTGATCTTCATCGTGATCTTCATCGTGATCTTCATCGTGATCTTCATCGTGATCTTCATCGTGATCTTCATCGTGATCTTCATCGTGATCTTCATCGTGATCTTGATCTTCATCGTGATCTTGATCTTCATCGTGATCTTGATCTTCATCGTGATCTTGATCTTCATCGTGATCTTGATCTTCATCGTGATCTTGATCTTCATCGTGATCTTGATCTTCATCGTGATCTTGATCTTCATCGTGATCTTTATCGTGATCTTTATCGTGATCTTTATCGTGATCTTGATCGTGATCTTGATCGTGATCTTCATCGTGATCTTTATCATGATCTTGATCGTGATCTTGATCTTCATCGTGATCTTGATCGTGATCTTCATCGTGATCTTGATCGTGATCTTCATCGTGATCGTGATCTTCATCGTGATCGTGATCTTCATCGTGATCTTCATCGTGATCTTCATCGTGATATTCATCGTGATATTCATCGTGATCTTCATCGTGATATTCATCGTGATCTTCATCGTGATCTTCATCGTGATCTTCATCGTGATCTTCATCGTGATCTTCATCGTGATCGTGATCTTCATCGTGATCTTCATCGTGATCGTGATCTTCATCGTGATCTTCATCGTGATCTTCATCGTGATCTTCATCGTGATCTTCATCGTGATCGTGATCTTCATCGTGATCTTCATCGTGATCTTCATCGTGATCTTCATCGTGATCTTCATCGTGATCTTCATCGTGATCGTGATCTTCATCGTGATCTTCATCGTGATCTTCATCGTGATCTTCATCGTGATCTTCATCATGATCTTTATCTTGATCTTTATCTTGATCTTCATCGTGATCTTCATCATGATCTTCATCATGATCTTCATCATGATCTTCATCATGATCTTCTTCATGATCTTTATCATGATCTTTATCATGATCTTTATCATGATCTTCATCTTGATCTTCATCTTGATCTTCATCATGATCTTCATCATGATCTTCTTCATGATCTTTATCATGATCTTTATCATGATCTTCATCTTGATCTTCATCTTGATCTTCATCTTGATTTTCATCTTGATTTTTATCTTGATTTTCATCTTTATCATGATCTTTATCATGATCTTTATCATGATCTTTATCATGATCTTTATCTTGATCTTCATCATGATCTTCATCTTCATCTTCATCTTCATCATCATCATCATCTTCAACATCTTCATCATCTTCATCATCATCATCATCTTGATCATCATCATCTTGATCATCATCATCCTCTTCATCATCATCCTCTTCATCATCATCATCTTCATCATCACCATCATCTTCAATATCATCATCATCATCTTCGTCTTCTTCTAGCAATTGATAATGCCATATGCTAAGATACTTTAAAACTTAGATACCAGGAGCTGACAGTTCAGCCATGTCTATGCTACCCGTTTGATACCTTATTGCAGGTAAGGCTACTGGGAAAGCCGGACAAGCCATGGACCAGGCTGATATACTGAATGCTCTAAGAGAGTTAAGACGTGTGCGTGAACCAACTGAGAACTGTGAATCTGCAACCATAGTCATACTGCAAGAACAACATATTAAACGGGGTGCCTCCAAACAAAATAAAACACTATACGCGGGTAGCCAAAGAAGAAGAATAAACCAACACAGAACTGGTGTCGTTAGCCGCTACACCCTGCGGGATTTACCGAGGACGGGATCCGAGCACTTATGGACTGAGTGGTTCGACGCGCAATGAGGACAATCTGTCGACTAACTAATTAACTGCCTTACTGCAATCATTTTCCCGCATTAATTCGTTAGTTCATTATCCTATTGTGACAGTTAGGGCTAGCAGTCTGTTCCTCCATTCCATTATATCCTGTGAAACCACTTCAATATCAGGGATGGAATCCAGTCCAGTCTACAACCTTTGGTTCCTCGACGTTTGCTTTCTGGTTTCCTTTGGGCGTCCTCGTTTCCTCAGTTCCTCGAATTCCTATTCCAGTGCCTGTTTGATGATTCTTAATTCTGTTCTCAGGATGTGTCCAGTATAGTGCCATTTTGTGTCTGGAAACTGTTGATACCAGTGGTTGCTCAGACATTTCTCTTATTTCTCCACCCCTTTTGAATCAGCAATTTCTTCGTCTTAAAGACTTGACAAACTCAGCTTTGTGTCTGTTTAGAGTATAAAATGAGAGGGGAAAAACACAACAGAAGATTGCAATGCAGTAAGTCTGTATGTAAATGTCCCGTAGGAATTGGCTAGGAGAGTTTTCTCAGCTAAGATCTTAAAGGGGTAAGAGGAGGAGGAATAGGAGGGGGAGAAGGACGAATGAACGAACTTTTAATTTTTAAGAGTTGGCAATTGGGCATATAGGGCTGTCTAACAGTCTGCCATTCTGCTCTTCTGCCCTAAAACCTGCTGTACATTATTTTTATTCGTATATCGTTTAAAAGATGGCAATTACACATGCTGGAGGAGGACTGGGGAGGAAGAAAAGGAATAAGAAGAAGAACAAAAACAACAAAGCAAAAATCATCCTGGCATAAGTTAGTAGTCAGGCAGACTGCCTTTCTAAATCGGTTTATCAGCCATGCTACATTCAACATCAGTCGATCTTTGCATAGCATTTTGATCGATTCACTAACGGAAATAATTAGTACAGAAATCTGTGTGTAGAGATTTGCGCCTTCTGCACTAGTGGGTGAACTGTCTGTCAGCAACCACGAGTGATTACACCTTTGCGTGTCCAGCGTCAGTTCTATAAAGTATTTTTGGCCAGAATGTGGTAAAGTGACTTCGATAAAGAAAAGTGAAAGCTGCTTTGTGTGGGCTTTTGCGAAAACACGATCGATGACGATCATTTAAAGAACACCTTATAGAGCCAGCTGCGGTGATATAGTGGTAAGTGCTGCTGCCTTGTGAGACAATGGCTTGAGTCAAACCCCCAGAAGTGATAGCATTCCCCGATCTTTTCGTCCCATGATTAGAGTCAAAATATTCAATCCTTCTATCCATTATTATTAAACAAAAAATCTACCACAGTAAATCTACTGCGAGCAGTAGCGGCTATAATTGTGGTCTGGTTCCTTTGTGCCAATTATGTTGGGTAAGAAATGTTAATTGCAGACACATTCTTATAAATGGACATCACAAAGTTGGCAAAGGTGGGCCTCCTCGAAGGTGGGCACAAGACATTGTAGATGCACTGGCTTTGTAAGAACACAAAGCTGGGGAACTGGCTGGGAGACAAGATAGACTTTCATGCGTACCGTGAGGAGAGCGACGTTCTATAAACGATGTGCTAACTGATGATGTTGATGAGAATGATGATTATCATCAAGTTTTCAGAACTTTCGCCGAATTATCTGCTATGATAAGGTAACTTGTGCCAGCTCGTACATCCACTTAGATATGGTAACGTTATGGGCCGCTTTCAAATCCAGCTGCGACTCGCTGCAGACCCACGGCCGGTGTTCGAAACCCGGCGGTTCCCTGGGTTCATCCAGCTTCTAGGAAATAGGTACCAGAGTTAAAACTCGGGGGTAAATGGAGGAACGTCACTGTAGCTACGGAGTTTCGTGCGGACGACGACACAGGCAGACCGTTTCTCACCAGCTGTCAGTACTGATGCCAGAGCACTTATGGTTTATAACCGTGTGCAATGACGCTGGTTCACATCTCCCGACTTGACCTTTACCTTTACAGTAAAGTATTTTTGCTAAGGTACAGTTGCCAGGATCGACTTCATTCCCCCGGATGATATCCGATATGACTGTCTCTCTCCGCAGCACTGACAGACGACTGTCGATAGCGTCGTACGGAGCTCAAACGACGATCTAGAGGTCTCTCCACGCCAAATTGCAATCATGGACTGAACAAATCATCCGTGAAAGGAATCCACGACCTTTTACGGGACGAGGCCAGCGGTTTAGCCATTTCACCATAGAGGACAACTTGAGGATATAGTGACGGTGGGAAAACTGCAGTCGGGGGTGGGGGGGGGGGATGTAGAGGAATACTGGAACTAAGGATGTTGGACAGTTTGATCTTATGGCATATTAGATCATATGTGTCAGAACTTCTTGAAAGTATACAAGACGGAATGTTTCAGACAGACATGAGAACCAACGCCACTCTCTTTGGACAAGAAGAAAGAAAAAGAAAGAAAGAAAGAAAGAAAGAAAGAAAGAAAGAAAGAAAGAAAGAAAGAAAGAAAGAAAGAAAGAAAGAAAGAAAGAAAGAAAGAAAGAAAGAAAGAAAGAAAGAAAAGAAAGAAAGAAAGAAAAGAAAGAAAGAAAGAAAGAAAGAAAGAAAGAAAGAAAGAAAGAAAGAAAAAGAAAGAAAAGAAAAGAAAGAAAGAAAAGAAAGAAAGAAAAGAAAAGAAAAGAAAAGAAAAGAAAGAAAGAAAGAAAGAAAGAAAGAAAGAAAGAAAGAAAGAAAGAAAGAAAGAAAGAAAGAAAGAAAGAAAGAAAGAAAGAAAGAAAGAAAGAAAGAAAGAAAGAAAGAAAGAAAGAAAGAAAGAAAGAAAGAAAGAAAGAAAGAAAGAAAGCAGGAA
>CAJHNH020000451.1:10000-30000 GCA_905116865.2 Candidula unifasciata | reverse complement strand
GCAACAACAACAGGAGTGATAGTATAGAAGCAACAACAGCAGTAGCAGTATAGCAACAACAACAGCAGTTGTAGTATAGCAACAACAACAGCAGTAGTAGTAGTATAGTAGCAACAACAGCAATAGTAGTATAGCAACAACAACAATAGTAGTACAGCAACAACAACAGCGGTAGTAGTATAGCAACAACTACAACAGTCGAAGTATAGCAACAACTACAAAAGTCTTAGTATAGCAACAACAGCATCCTCTTGCATTTCAGACCAGTTGATGCAGTTTGTTGCTTGTGTCTGCTCCTGAGTGGCTAGCTAGCCCCAGAAACCCCATTCAAGGTTATATGAGGGCCCCTGACAACGGTTACGAAGTTTAGCCTGGATGGGGTCCAAGTCCAAGTCCTTTTGAGAAGAAAAATGAAAAGCTCGACCACGTTCAGACTGCTGCTAGCTAGCCGAAGCTGCCAACAGTCTCCGCCTAAATTGGTGGTCTGGGTTATTTGCGTCACTTTCGTGACTGAATTCTAGTGTTTGCGCTATTTCTGGCCTTGATGCTTCCATCCGAATCAGACCGCTCGTCCTCCACCCTGTTGTTACTTGTGCATGTCTTCCCTCGTCTTACTTGGTGTTTTCAGTTTGTGTTGTTTCAATTTGATTTGGCCAGGCGTATTTCGTAGGGCGGGGGAGGAGGGGGGGGGGGCGCGAGGACGTCCAAGAGAAACCATAAGGCGAATGTTGATGAGAGAAGCCAAAGGTGCTAGACTGGATTCAATCCATGATATCGGATTGATTGCACAGGATAAAATGGCATGGCGGAATGGACTGCAAACCCTTGGCAATCTTCTCCAGTGCCGACGACAGACTCACCGAATATCCATCACTGTCCTTTGCGGAAAGTTTGACACAGACTGCAGTCTCAGCATGTCTACTAGCATACACATGTATTAAAAACGTAAGGCAGCCATAAGATGCGCTAACACAAACAGTCCGACATTAGAAATGCAGTTCATCATCTAGGGAAGCAGCAGTTACAAACAGATCATCAGTTGCGCACGCGATCAATTTTAATTACATAAGGCACCACCAATACTGTGGCAACCGACTACGCGCCATTTTCTGAATGTACAGTTCACAGCACCAAGTTGGTCACAGTCGAAAAAACATTCCAAATGAAATCAGCAGCTCAGTGTCGCACCATGCACACAGCTTAGTAGCTAGGCGACAAAACTATATCTCTTCAGTCTACAAATAGAGAAAAATGCAACGGCCATCGCCTGTAAGAAGCGAAGGAAAAAAAAAAACGTTGCAGCGACTAACAGTGACCTTGCCTATCGTTAATTTTGACCGGAAGATCAAATTGCGAACTTTGATATATCACTCCTTTAATAGATTTCAGCATATCATCGTTTAGTAAAATAACAAGGCATTGACGAGGACTGGATTAAAGAACTTCACATAATCGTCTACAATACGTCTAGGGCCATATTATCTCTTGTCTCCCTCTTCAAAAACCAGTGAAAAGTCTATACTGATAGTGTCTGTTGTTATTTGGTAAGCTACTCGTCTTGCCTCCTCTCCAACACCCCCCGCCACCCCTCTCTTTTTTTTGGGGAGTCTCAAGTTGAGCCGAGAGCCCACATAAAACTCCTCACTAAAGCATTCTCTCTAAGTGCTGGTTTTTCATATGTACAGTTGTTCGTCCGTCACGAGTGAAGAAGACCACTTTTCATCCAAATTAGTGATGTTCCATGATTATGAGTGCGAAGGTGGCGGATAAGTTAAATATGAGCCTAAAAATTCTTAAGCAATGTGGACAACAAAAGAAAGCCGCAGTAGGTGTGGAATTAGCGATACGGTTTTTTTTTTTCTAGTCTGCCTCCGTTTCTCTGCTTGTGCAACTTCCGCTGCCTGGCATGCTGATGCACTATGCCTGAGAGATGTACGCCATCTAGAACGGTACTGGGCAGCAGTCTCCCATGTTGCTCTGTTGATGCGAACATAATTGAGAGCAGTTTTGAGAGTGTAGTATCTGCAGTATGCATGATAAGGCAGACTTGGTTAAAGGCCTGATAGGAGTATGTGTACAATTCAGAGGAGCAAATGGGCTACCACAGTCTGGTGAGGGTGATGCAACGAGAAGTGACGAGTGGATCTGGCCGATACTCGACGCTCGAGAAAAGGCAAGACGGGGGTATAATCACAATCTGCTACTGGCACCATTGGTATTGAAACTATGCATTGGCTGCTCAAGATGGGCATGAAGCGCCTATGAGAATGCCCTAAGTGCCCCGATGTCGATTCCTGAATCAGTTCAACTCAATATCTACAGTTCTGCTGAAACCAAATTTAGACCGAAAATTGCCCCGAGATCGGAGTACACCAGACATCAGTCGTTAACACTCCGGATGTAACTAAATCCGCGCTCAAATCTGCTACATTCTGAGCTGTCTGTTCCTGGCCTTTGACTACTTAAAGAAGACACATGAAGAACCCAGATGCTGATTTCCCACGCGACTTATTCTGCGACGAAGCAAATTAGTGGCTGAAGCTGTCTTGAACATTTAAAAAAAAAAAGGGGTGGAGCGGGGGAACAGAGAGACGCTAGCAGCAGGACATTGAGACAAATCTTCACGGCCTTTTATTCAAAAGCACGCTGAGTTTTCAGAAAGAATTACCTATATGCATAATTGCCTATTGTAACTTCTTCGATCTGTGACAGCTCTGATAAGCAATTTTTTTTTTTTTTTTTTTTTTTCTAAATGCTCCAACTAAAATCGGGTGCAATTTCAAGGCATTCAGATTTTTTTTTTTCAACAATGAAAAAAGTCTACATTAATCGATTTAAAGAAAAAATAATTCTGATTCGTTCTCTGTATTGATCTTTCTTACTATAACCATCATCAGTAGTTTAACAAAAATCGTCATGTTAAATTAGCTTCCCCGAAGAGGGAGCACTCGATTATGAGTGAGATTTACGTTATTCCCGCCGTATAAAATGGTTAAGCTTAACATTGCTCGCCACCGAGTAGACCTGAAAAGAACTCCTGCAGTGTTGATGCGGTGAATGATGACTGACCCAAATACTGTCCCGACCGACGACGAAGTCGTCTACTGGCCAGACAATGGGCGACACAGTCGCCGATTATGCTTTCTTGCTGTGTTCTATTATGTAACCTAATTGTAAAACTTGTTTACAGTAAAAACAGAAAATAACGTGCGTTGCATGCTTACTCCACTCATGCAGAAATTGTAACATGTGCTAGCTACCATTTACTAACACTACTATGTTAGCTGTGCATGCATACTCTCAACAGATAAGCAATGAGAAGAACAAATTATGTGGTACTCTCTCCAGTGTTGACGTTTAATTTTGTCTAACTCGCTTACGCAAGCGAAAGGATAGCCCCTCACCACTGAGGCGAACTGAGTGTTTTGTTAATGTTACTCGCCATTTTAAAACAAAATAAGTTTTCACTTCTAAAGAGTTAAAACATACACGTATATCTTTCTTTTGCCGCCTGTAAGATAGGGCAGAAAGTCCTTGTTGTTCGTCCATTTGGATTTTAGATTTGTGCAATGGCCTGAGTTTTGCAAGATAAATATGTCAATATTATAAAGGCTGCCTTGTTAGAACGGAATCTGGTAACTCTGATTGGTTCCCAGTAGAAACAGGCGTGAAACAAGGATGTGTCTTGTCACCAATGCTTTTTGGAATAGCACTCGATTGGGTCATGCGCAAATGCACACAGGACACACATCTAGGCATCAAATGGGTCGACAAAGTTCTCGAAGATCTTGACTTTGCTGACGACCTAGCACTCCTGAGCACAACACATCTAGAAGCTCAGGAAAAAATGGACCGCCTCCAGAATATTTCAAGCCAAATCGGCCTTCAGGTCAACGCAGCCAAAACGAAAATCATCGATCTTACCAACGAGTCGAAAGACATCAAACTAAAGGATATTGTTCTTGAAAAAATCACCAGCTTCACATACTTAGGGAGCAAGATAACCTCTGCGGGAGATACAACATCAGAAATAACGACTCGAATCGCGTTAGCATCAAGTGCCTTTAACAAACTGTCAAACATTTGGAAGTCAAGATCACTCAGCAACAACACGAAACTTAAGGTCTTCAATTCCTGTGTGATCCCAGTGCTAACTTATGGTTGTGAGAGTTGGAAATCATCAGTATCAATCGATAAGAAACTAGTCGCTTTCGAGAATAGATGCCTCCGAAAGCTATTGAATGTTCACTGGTCGGACTTTAGGTCCAATACATCTATAAGACAGGAAACAAAACAAAAATATGTGTCTGATTTTATTAGAAAGCGTCGCTGGAATTACATCGGTCACGTACTCAGAATGGACATACAGAGACTTCCCCACCAAGCCTTCATATGGTCACCAGAGGGTAAAAGAAAACAGGGAAGACCAAAAGAAACTCTCCGTAGAACCATCACAAGGGAGAGCTCAACCATAGGTCTCAGTCGCACTCCAGACCTACATCAAGTGGCAAAGAACCGACAGACGTGGAAAGCTATGACCTCTGCCCTATGCGCCATCTTTGGCACAAGAGGAATAATTAACTAACTAACTGAGTTTTGCGTGTACATCCGTGTTACTGACTTTTTTGTGTGCAACTGGTTGTTTCATGAGCTCACGCAGATGCACTCCGACTTTGAATGAAGACCATAATTAGTCGAATCCTAGACATGCTTGCTGGGGAGGCAGTGGGTCTATTCTTATCGCTAACATCAAAAGGGACTTGAACTTGCTTCTACATACTCAACTTAATGCCAGATAATGGTACTGCATGATTTCCAACCCTGCTCTTTGCTCATTTTTAGTTGGTATTATTGATTTGGCTTCATGAGGGGGAACAATATTCCAGATATCTTCATAATGTTGCCCATATAACGTCGAGATTGCCAAGTGGCATATGTGTATGTTCAAATGGGCACATTACAGTTTTTTGTAGCTGGAATCTGCTCAAGTGCATGTTTACGCAAATAGGCAATCAAAACTGATACAGTGTAAACAACGTCGCATAGCAACCTGACCGGTAACTCGAGAGCTATATATAAAAATATATATCCATGCTCCTCTATTATTTCTGTGAGGCAGTGATCTCCAACCTTCTTCAGGTCGCGCTCCCCTTGAGTATATATGGCAAGACCTCCATCCACCCATTGGGTATATGTCAAGACCTCCATCCACCCATTGGGTATATGGCAAGACCTACATCCACCCACTGGGTGTATGGCAAGACCTCCATCCACCCACTGGGTGTATGGCAAGACCTCCATCCACCCACTGGGTGTATGGCAAGACCTCCATCCACCCACTTGGTATATGGCAAGACCTCCATCCACCCACTGGGTGTATGGCAAGACCTCCATCCACCCATTTGGTGTATGGCAAGACCTTCATCCACCCACTTGGTATATGGCAAGACCTCCATCCACCCACTTGGTATATGGCAAGACCTCCATCCACCCACTTGGTATATGGCAAGACCTCCATCCACCCACTTGGTGTATGGCAAGACCTCCCTCCCCCTCCCCACCCTTAACTGCAAAAACAAAATGTCCTTGTATTTTGTTTTAGAAATAGTTTTAAAAAATATTTTATTTATAATTTAAAAATAATAATAATAATGTAACTGATTATTACAAATACAAATGCACTTATTTTCAGTTTCACAATTGCTTTTAAGCCTACTGGCGCCTTCGTCCCTATATTGAAAACCACAGTGATCGACTATGTCAGTCAGATGCTCCGTTTTTGTGTGGTCTTAACCCATCTCTGGGGGCTGTCTGGTATGTCACCTCCTCATCTTCATTCATTTTCTTCTTATTTGCTGCTGCTGTTCACTCTCTTCTCTCTTTGCCCTCCGCCTCTTCTTCGTCTGCTCCTCCTGCTCTTCTTCTTTTCTCTATCTCTTAAGGGGCTGCGTGGTCTCGATTCATGGTGTCCGCCTCGAGTGCTAGAGGTTTTGGGCCCAATCCTCGGTAAGGGCTGGGATTGTTTTCATGTGGACTTGGTCTTATAGTAATTTCCCCAAGTCTCTGGGTAGTGATATCGGACGCCCGTGTGCATTTTTGCGCATGTTAAAAAAATGGTACTTGGAAATCTAAGAAAGTAGCCTAACGGCGCTGCCTGGGTAAAATTTGGAGTTAACAAGTTACTGAAAGTATTTCAGGATCCTCGCCAGTGATACAGAGCCTGTGGACTGTGCTAAGCTTGTTCGGAATCAGAATTGAGTTTGAAGAAGAACGGAGAACTTGTGGGGTAATACCCGTGTGCCATGATGTTGATCCGTTGTTCAAAACTCAAACTTTTATCTCTTAGCAGGCCACTGACAGACAATCAAATCGACCCTGTATGCACATCCGGTTTACACCTCTGGTTTATATATTTGTGCAGATTTTTGGTTCTGGTCCCTTGAGCGGATGCACTACGAAGGAGAACACACCTAATAAGTGGACATGCTTGTTATGAACACTGGGTTCACTCTCTTTCACTAAAACTTGGGTCTCAGAACCCACACAAGGAGATCCTCATCGTGTTCACCATGTGTGATGTTTCGTTTTGTTTGTCTTGCAACTACCTCACCCACTCCACCCCCTTATTTCCATTTGGCCTTGTGGGTTCAAATACAAGGATTGTATACTTATGTGTTAACCACATTTTCTTTATGTCTATGTTATTCAACAGCTGAGAGTCGCCGTGGTGTAGCAGCTAGACGTTTGTGGGCCGATCGGAAGTTCGTGGGTTTGTGTCCTGACATAGCGAGCCTTTTTCTTTTTTTTTTTCTTTCCTTTTTTGAATAAATGACTTTGGCTCTCAGGTCGACCCAGCCTTGAGTGCGAACCAGGTACAGTCGGTTAGTTCAACGTTAGTCTCCCCATATACATACTGTTACACACTCGCTCACTTTTGATTAGTCGACCTTTAGCCTAGCTCACTTCTGATTGGTAGACATTGAGCCACGTCACCTTGATACAATGTTACGGGGTTTTTCAGCAATACCGTTGATATCGCGTATTGTATATTTCAGCATGACAGCGCTTTTAACACTCCAAAAAATATTGACACACTCCCTAGAGAGAGCTAAAACCTATGAAGGTAGACCAGCCCAACAAACTTGGAACGTGACCTACTTTGTTTAGGGAGAACTAACCGGTTCAGTCCCTTGAAATAAGGACAAGAGACGGGATGCTCGCCATATCACCCACTGAGTGCTGATTGGTCTATAAAATATAGGTCTAGCCTATATGCTTAATAAGCCTGGTGGTATGGAAGGGGGTTCTTTTCTTTTCCCACATTTTCCCGCAATTGATTGTATTCTTTCCCACGTAACCTGACCCCTAATAATCCTGCCAGATGATATTTTTGTATAGGTTCAGTTTCTTCTGTATCGCTTATTATCAAAACTGTTTGAATTCATTAGCACGGACGCAGTTTCGTATGTCTTTATTGTAAAATTATAGAAACAATAATAGCAACAGGAAAAGACACACCAGGTAAACATTAACAGCAACAAGACAAGGCGCACCAGGTAAACATTAACAGCACGTGCTGGGGATTTAAAAAATGTTAACCGAATGACTTTTACTTCTTTTCGTATCTAATTAAAGTTTAAATCAATCACTCAAGCTTTGTGTTCACAATGGAGGTAGACTGTAATGGATTCCTAACACTTTATGTCTTTCCTTTTCGTTGTAACTTATACGTGTTGGTTTTTATTTTTTCCGCTCAAGAATGGTTTAAAGTGCTTGTGATGTTTTTTATTATAGCAAAACTATTTGTTTCTGTCGTATTTCTTCCGCCAGATCCCTTTTATCGCAGTGTCTTCTAGTTTATTTCTGAATTTATTTAAAACTGTAGAATTTAAATGCAACTCTATCTTCTGTTTATACAAATTTCTTCCACACTGTGCGGTGACTATGCTCTTTGCTTAGTTTTTTTTTTCTTCCACACTGTGCGGTCACTATGCACTCTGCTCAGTCTTTTTTTCGTCTACACTGTGCGGTCACTGTGCTCTTTGCTCAGTTTTTGTTCTTCTACACTGTGCGGTCACTGTGCTCTTTGCTCAGTTTTTGTTCTTCTACACTGTGCGGTCACTGTGCTCTTTGCTCACTTTGTTCTTCCACACTGTGCGGTCACTGTGCTCTTTGCTCAGTTTTTTTTTCCTTCCACACTGTGCGGTCACTGTGCTCTTTGCTCAGTTTTTTTCTTCCACTCTGTGCTCTTTGCTCAGTTGTTGTCTTCTATACTGTGCTCTTTGCTCAGTTTTTTCTTCCACACTGTGCTCTTTGCTCAGTTTTTTCCTTCCACACTGTGCTCTTTGCTCAGTTTTTTCCCCTTCCACACTGTGCTCTTTGCTCAGTTTTTGTTTCTTCCACACTGTGCGCTCTGCTCAGTTTTCAAGTTTAGCAAATTCAAATATGATCCAAATAAAGTCAGGCATATGATGTTAGACCCTAGAAACAGCAATCGCAACTTCTTCCTCTTCTCTACCGCCTTCTGCTTCTTCTTCTACTGCTTCTTCTCCGCCTTGTCCTATTTTTTTGCTCTCATCCGCCTCCAATTTTTTCTTCTCCTCCCCTTCTTCTTTTGCTCGTGCTGCTTCTTATCCCCCTACTTCCCCGCTACTTCTTTTCCTCCTCTTTTTTTTTCTCCTCCCCCTCTCCTCCTGCTGCTTCTCCTCCTCTTCCTATCTTCACTCTCACCTCCTGCTTCTCCTCCTGTCTCTTCTTCTCCTCCTCTCCTCCTGCTTGTATTCTCGTCCTTGTGTTTTTCTCCTCCTCCCTCTGCTTATTCTCTTGATATTCTCATCTTTCTCCTCCTGCTTATACTCTCCAAATCCTGCTTCTTCTTCTCCCCCTCCTCCTCCTCTTCCTTTTTCTTCAGTATGGCCAACTCAACTATTGCCCAAAGAAAGAAGATGAAATCTAAGTGTATAAAAACAATTTCATTAAACAAAAATGAGCTACAACATAAAGAAACAGCGAGACTGTCGGATACTTGAACTGTTCCTGGAATCGTTCTGTTAATCTGAGAAGGCAACACGTTTCCCAATGAGAAAATTCTTAGAAGTCGATTCTTGGACTACCCTGTCGTTTGTCTTGTTCGGGTAATGTTTCTTATTTTGTCACCTGTCCAATCTGTCCAGTTAGACTTGCAAGCTGTTTTATCTGTGTCTCTTTTTGTCTTCACTGTCTACATTAGTAGAACAAATATGCAATCTAGGAAAAGAATAGCGAAACATATGCCACAATTGACTGTTAACAGGAAGATAGATAATTCTAGAAATTCCGTGAAGAAGAGTGGGTCGGATTGATCACGCCTGGTCCATTTCGAGTCAACTTTGAAGACAACGCATACCCGTATTATTTATGATCCGAATGGTTACAGGTTGCGATAGTTTTGCTGAAACGGCGCCTATCAAGCGTTTTTATACAGTCATAAAAAAAAAGCTACTGTGAGATGCAGTGAGAAACAGAGATAGAGAAACACACGCAGAGAGAGAGAAAAAGAGAGGGACGGGCGGCGGAGACATGGTCAGAGGATTGAAGTTAACAAACAAAAAAGCAGAGATGGGGGTAAAAAAAGTGGAGAAGGGGGAGGGGGTGGGGAGAGAAAATAAATTTAAAGAGTATAAGAACTCAACAGGGGAAGCATGCACAGCAGGAGTCTACCTATCTTCAGTAGGCGGGTCCCTCATCGACCATTTTTCGGCCCGTAATCCTCCTAGAAGCAATGGCAAACTACTTGACGTAAATTTGCCTAGAAAAACCACACAACGGGCAGGGGCTGTTGGGGTTGGTTCTGCAACGTACTGTGAAGGATACGCAACTAACTTTAGAATCCTCCTAGACCAGTGGTTCTCAACCTTCCTCATGTGGCAACCCTTTAATACAGTTCCTTATGTTGTGTCGACCACCACCCCCCCCCCCCCTCCTCCCCCGCCCACCATATAATTATTTTCGTTTCTTCTTTATAGCTTCAGTGAATGTGTGTTTTCTGATGGTCTTTGGCGACCCCTGTGAATGGGTTGTTCAGACCACAAAATTGTCGCGAAAAAACTTGCACAACTTGGTGGAATACTGATACATTATAAGGCAGAAGTGGTTAGGATCTTGTGGGAGAGCGTGTACAGTTCGGAGTTGCAGATAGATCACCACAGTCTGGTGAGATTGATGCAGGGGGGAGTGACGACAGGTTCCGGCAGATGCTCGAGGCTCAAAGGAAAGGCAAGACAGAAGTTCAATCAGAATGCTACTGGCACCATTAGTATCGGAACTCTTCGCTGGCTGCTGGAGATGGGGACGGAGCGCTGATGGGAATGCCCCGAGTGCCGCTATGTCGGTTCTTGAATCAAATCAAATCAATCAGGGTCGCGACCCGCAAGTTGAGAAATGCTGTCTTAGACAATCTCAGAGGGCGGCCCGGCCCGGGTAATACTCCCAGGCCTCGGACTCTCCTGTAGCGTTTATCGGACACGACCGAGACATAATGGGGATTTAGCCACAGGTACAGAGGATATAGTGGTTTTTTTTTAAATATATTGTAAATATGTATGGCATATTGTGCGCCTACCTGCACGACCAGCGTGACAAGTGCACGTTTGGTTCATGGGACAGACTTGGCAGTCGGCAGAGTAATACGGGCAGACATTGATCGGACACAGTGGCTTTTAGGGATGTAAAGTTCTTTTCCACTAGGGAGTCAGACGAATCTACCGATGTTTATTCCTAACCTCGTTACATTGCGTCCACAGCTAGTTTGAAGCGCTTTATGTGGCTTTACCCGGTTGGAGAGAATTTAATCCACACACACACATACACACATACACACACACCACGCGCACGCACGCAGGCACACACACACACACACACACACACACACACAAATCTAATGTGGTTATAAACCCCCGAACTAAAAATTCAAAAATGTATGACGCATTTGACGTGCAAAGATTGACGTGAAGTAAACAAATTAGACGTCAATTTGGGTAAAAACAACATCACCTCGCAATAATTGAAACTGGAAGAGTTCACGGTGAACGAAATTTATGATATTCTGGACTGAACGAAATGAGATCGGGAGCATGATATCTCACATTTAAATTGGTGAACACTTCCGCATTCATTCTCGTTAGAGGTAATTGTGCTTTGGGAATACCGCCCTTCAGGCTAGCAAAGGGCCGGGATGTAAAATGAGGAGTCACTGGGAAAATGTGAAGACTGGACCTAGGGGTATAAAAGAAATAGGGATAACTAAAGATAGATTCTACAGTAGAAAGGGAGAAAATAGGATAAGGGAGTAACGGGGATCTTAAACAGAAAGGGGCGTGGGTGGGGCGGGCCGTACAGTAAGATAGGCGCTGGAACCGCAGGCAGCGTGAACCAAACCCCAAAAGAAAAAATGATGAATTAAGCTCCCCCATAGAGAGAAAAAGGGGGCACCCGAAATTAATTTAGAGACGAACGACGGAAAGTGAACGGTGTGTGCGACATTTCTGACATGTAACTGCACTGAAGAATGCACAGGACAGGAAAGCATGGAAAGTCCTCTCTGAAGCCTCGTGTGCCACCAGGCATCAAAATAATTTATATGAAATGACAACCCCCCGCCGACTCCCCTCTCCGCGCCCCATAGCCCATAAAGTTTCAACTGGCTTGGGCTCCCACCCTTATTAAATTTGCAAAGTAATTCTCCCAATCACGTATAGACTTTTTAAAAAAATTACATTTATTCAAAAATTATTATTTGCCATTTAGCACATAATAAAAACAATGAAATAAAGGAGGGACGGACGGAGGAACAGACAGAAGTTAAGACAGCTAAACGGACTGAGGCACGGACAGACATACATACATACTGGCATTTAGCACATAATAAAAGTAATACTATGGACGTATAGGCAGACGGACGGTAGGGTAGGCGGACAGGCAGGCAGACAGACAGGCAGAGAGAAAGACAGGCAGAGAGACAGACAGGCAGAGAGTCAGACAAGACAGACAGACAGACAAGACAGACAGACAAGACACGACAAGACAGACAAGACAGACAGACCAGACAAGACAAGACAGACTAGACAAGACAGAGATAAGACAGACAGTGAGGGAGACTGTGTTTCTAAGAAGCATGTTTGAGTTGACAAGCACGCAGATCATGCGTGAATGTGGTCGCCGTTCCGTTGCTCGCTCTGATCAAATGTCTTTGTTTTGCCCAGCAAAACCAGTCGTCTCCAGACCATAGACTGAGCAAGAGGCCACCAGCCGTACAGTCTGGCTTTCATTTCAGCGGAATCTGGTTTTTTTCCCCTGCCTGTTGAGTTTTTCACGTTAACGCAACTGCGCCTGCACTTTTTTTTTTTTAATGGAAGAGGAGTTGGGGGATTGGGGGGGGGGGGGGGCGGGGGTTGTTATGTTATCACAGTCGACGTCACTGCATATCGGGCATCCCCATACGTGCCCAGTCATCCGATGCAGCAGCCACTCCAAGCTACTTCAACTAATTATTGCCAAGAGAGGCTGGTTATAATGTCTCCTATCTCAGCCTGGAAGGTGGCATAGGTGACCTTCACTATACTTAGCTCCCATGTCACGCAGTCGTGTTAGTGTTAGAAAGACGTCATTATCCACTAGTCCATATATATATATTACGGCCTCAGTTTCCCCCCCCCCCCTCCCCCCTCCCCCCTCCCTTCTAATTTATGTGAATTAGTTGTAACACAATGGTACCGACCAGTCAGTCATATATCTCTTTCTGAAATGTTCGTGTATTCTAGACAAAGCATTTACGGTCTGCTGCGTTTGTAAATTGTTGCTGTGTTTGTTATTCCACCTACGCTTGATAAATATAAATTTATGTAACCTATGGTGCCGTTTAAAAGGTTTGACATGAATTCTGCCTGTTTTCCATAGTTACGGATTTCAAACTTTACGATGGACATGACCAATGAAGACACCTTTTTTAGGGAGTCGGAGGGGGAGGGAGGCCTGGTTGATTATGTATGTTGGTTCACTTGTTTCCAAAGCGAGGCGCACATTTCATTTGGAGGTGACAGGTTCGATTCCCGACCTGGTAATTATAGTTTTTGATTTTTATTTTGTCTAGTGTGTCTTTTCTTTCTTTCTACTTCTTTCTAAGAGTACCGATCACTTCATTGTCTGTTTGATTATAAAATAAACAATAAATATATTTAGTAACTCTGCACTACTAACCTATACTCCCTGTATTGTGTCTTCTTCAAAGTCCTGGGAAATAAAGGCGGCCGGTGTAATGTTGACCATATCAGCCACCAGGTGCTAGTTGGTCTATAAAATATAGGTCTTGCTCTGTATGCCAACCAACCCGGAAGGTCGGGAAAGGGACTCCTTAAAGGTAAAGGTAAAGTCGGGAGATGTGAACCAGCATGATTGCACGCGGTTATAAACCATAAGTGCTTTGCCAACAGTCCAGATAGCTGATAAGAATTGTCCGCCTGTGTCGCTGTCTGTCATAGCCCTGTAAGAAGGGTATGGGACAGAGTAAACAAGATACGACTTGTAACTTCATGTTTGTGTTTGACGGACTAAAAAATGCAACAGTGGTCAGCCAGCTGGATTGACAATATGGGGGAAAACCCGTTATAACTTGTACACCGGTATAACACGTATTACCCGAAGCAGAACGGAGGTTGAAAAAAAAAAGGGGGGGGGGGGGAGAGAGAGCGTTGGATATGGACGTATGAGGCCGAAGATATATAGAGACGTGATAGGTTGTATTGTGTTAGGAGTTGATAGGGACTGTTAGCGTTGTCGTCATATGTGTTGGTTAGCTGTTGATATTCCCCGTGTGCTTATAGTATGCTAAGACAGTTGTATTGGTGTTGTATCGTGCTTAGGTAGGTGTTCTTGTCCATGGGTTATTAGGGTTTAGCTGTGTTTTGTGCTGGCGTTGACACTGCTCGCTAATACTTGAACCACTCACCCTGCGTGTGCCACTGAGTCTCGCATGGCGAGGACCGCAGCCTAGTTAGTGCTGTACGACAGGAGGTAGAATCGTGTCCTCTGGTACATCCATGGGAATGGCTCGGGGTGGATAAGTAAAAATAAATGCTACCACCGCCAGCGTTTAGTATAAAGGACTGTCCATAACTGTTGAAGTTGTTTTAGGTTAAAGTCTCTTTATGCACTAAAGATTATGTGTGTACTCAACAGGTGTGTGTTTTAAGTGTGTTCTAGTATAGTGTGTCTGTCGGAGGGCCGTACAACGAGCCCTAGTAAAGTAGTACCAGGTGCTTGATATCGTCTGCACGTATGTCTGTAGCTACAGCGACGTTCCTCCATTTACTCTAGAGTATCACTCTGGTACCCATTTCCTAGAGACTGGGTGAACCCCGGGAGCCGCCCGGTTTCGAACACCCACCGTGGGCTGCAGCGAGTCGCAGCTGGATTTGAAAGCGAGCCTCCTATCGACTGCGCTAACGCGGCTCCCTATGTGATGTCTGCACAAGTGTTAATGTTGGTAGGTGACTACTAGGGCTACTAGGCATCTCCGCCGCGAAATGGTCAAGCCGTTTGCCTGCCGCTCTCAAGGTCGTGGGTTCGTTTCACGGCGGGTCCTTTTAGTTCACGAGTGCAATTTTTACGGAAATTTCTGGGGATCGTCACCGGAGTTATAAAGTTCATGCTCTGCGCGGCGTTCTCGGTAGGCGGCTAGCCGTTCTGGCACAAAACCTGGTGCAATGAAGTCGATTCTCTTAACTTTAACTGCTGATTAGACTACAGAATATGAAGCTTAAACTGTATATGCTGCCTATGCTTGAAGGCGCCCTAAAAGGCCCTTAGCATTACTTTTAGGTACTATAGACTTACTGTAAATGAAAGGGGTTGAAAATAATACAGAGCGGACGGACAGACGGACAGACAAGCGAAACGAACTGATGCATACACACACATACCTTCACATAAACGCGTACATATACAGATAAAGTCACAGGCGCACACGGACACCATGAAGTGTATGAAGACGTACTTCAAAACAAAACTTAGTAATCAGACATATATAAACCCGGGGGGGGGGGGAGGTGGATGAAATTTTGTGTGTGAAAGATAACGAAAGATAACATACAGAGAGGGGTGGAGGAGAGAGACAGCCAGACAGACCTTCAGACAGATATCAGGACAAACAGGCCGGGAGGGGCGTCGTTGGGGGGGGGGGGGTCAGACAGGCAGACCCCCCAAAAAAGGAAAGAGAGACAGAAGGAAGACAGAAGGAGGAAATAGACAGCCTAAAGAGATAGGGACACACAAAAGACATACGACGAAAGAGAAACGAAGCTCAGCCTCTCAGGGTGTATAGACTGACAGAAGCCAGACGATAAGAAGACTCTCTTTGGGCGTCAGGAAAATCCAGGGGATACATACTAACTAAAAATCCATACTCCTTGATTGGCAAATCCCAAAGCTTTCACGCCTCCCCACACTTCCTCCCTCGTCTAACGCCGACAACCACATGTTGAGTGTAGTGTCCTTCCGCCCAATTCCTGTCTTATTACTCCTGCGCTATTTCCATTTTTCCCTCCCTATGTTGCCACTTCCTCTGTTTCATAAATTAGGAGGTATCTGAAAGGGCTATGGTCCGTTTTTTCAGTCTTGTTGAGCTTTTTAGCTTTCCTTGTGTAAGAGGTCAGGAGGAATGAAAGAGGCGTTTAAACTTTTAAACATCGTCTAATTCAGTCTTATATATCTTCTTCTTCTTTCGTTCGCTTGAAATAGATTATCTATATCTGCAATGGTGTCTTTAGTATGAACTTCTCTGCCTTTTGTAATCTCTGTCTTTTGTAATTCACTCAGCGACCCGTTAAGTTTGATATGCACCGATGTTTCTTTTGACTAAATGTTTTGCCTTGATGTGTTATATTTGGGACAGTCTTGTGGGACATGATCTTTTGTCTCAGGTGCCACTCCACACGTGCACGTGACTGATTCACCAGTTTAAAATTATTCGCAGTCGATTTGTTCTGTTCTAAGGCGTAGAATAATAACTTGCTCTGGTCTGTACATAAAATGTTAATTGTCTTGTGTCGGTTTTAGTGGCATTTTGATTGATTTGATTTTTCTCTTCTTTTGTTGATAAGAAACTGGTACGTCAGGTTGTTCTTCGTTTGCACCTTCCTAAGCTAGTTTATCAGCTCTTTAGTCGTAGATATTAAATCAATCAATCACGAAATCGCTCAGTCAAGTGTTACATCTCAATTAAGTGCTACATCTTCACTACCTGCTCTCTGGAACGAATCTCTTAGATTATTTCTCTCACCCTGTCTCGAACACACTCCGTCTACTGTTTGTACATATTTTGATGTCTCTTCACACTTGTATCGATGTCTACCTGTTGGTACTTGTTGGCCCTTAGTTATTTCGGTATGGTTTTTATATTACGTCTTTTGAAATCGCAAAAATGCATTACAAAGCAAGTAAACACAGACATACTTCGTACAGAATGGAATCTTTCGATTTGGAAGTAAACGTTAGTGAATTAGTTTTACTTTATGTTTTCTTAATTTTCCCCATACATACGAGTGTTTTAGGGAATGTACATTAATACAGTTAGACAGCTTTTGTGCAACTAAGTAGTTATTTAATTAACACAACGCAGACGCATTGCAGGCTATGCTGGAGCACGTTAATAACGCAAATGAACAGTCTAATTTCTATGGCCTAGAAGAAATAACGCATCGGCTTGCCTGAAGAAGACTTCGTCGCCGGTCGAGACAGGATTTTCAGGATGTCTCCTTTGATCGCATCAACACTGTAGGAGTCCTTATAAGGGCTTTTGGTGGCGAGCAACCCTTTCATACATTGTATATGGTGCACATAACCTTGTCACAATTATAACCTAAAGCTTCTCTTTTTGGCGCTGCTGGTTTGAACGTGACGATTTGTTTCCCAAGTAAAGCTCAGAAACAAAAACACGAAACGAATGACCAGGTGAACACTCAACCCACAGGAAAGACAAACCGCTCATTTAGACTGAAACTGGCACGGTTAGTATTGCGATGACTGTTGAAGATGGGGAGGGGACGTTTAAGTGAATGCCACAAATTATTAAATGGCTTGTGTCAGCAACGTGACAAAGAGGAAAGGCACGCCACGATCACCACTTATCTACTCTTGTAAAGACACCTGACGAAGCAGAAATATATACATTGTTCTTACTACTTCCATCTGGCTGCTGTCTCTCTCAAGTATCCATTGTATGTAAGGAGATCTGACATTCTGCGATCACATGACCCTCATTTTGTCCTATATCAGATTATCAGGCAGCGAGTTGAAGAGATCCAGTGTCGCCATTAGCAATGGATGTTTCCATACTTGAGAATAGAATTACACTAACTCCATTATCCTTCGTTCACTTTATAACAAAGTTGTGTAAGCATATGGTAACGGACAACATCAATTAGTGTCTTGTAGGTACTGGGAAGGGGGGGGGGATTTCCCCACCCCTTGCTGAGACGGATTTGGTCGTCACTTCATTTGCTTCCATTTCGGCTTGTCCGGTAAAAAATGTGTTGATTCTTGTTGCTTTCTGCCTCGCAATCTATTGTTTAATAGTTGCCTTTTATTTTAGACAGGCTCATGTGTGTGCGCGCGCGCGTGTGTGTGTGTGTGTGTGTGTGTGTGTGTCTGTGTTCCCCCCCCCCCGCTCCCCCTGTACTGGACAGTACGGGCAACCTTTTTTTAATTATCCCTTTTAAAAATTATGATTTGTATTTTAACTCTACTGAAATAGACACTTTATGGTTAATACTGACACATTTTTAAACACTTTGTGGACTACCTTCTTCTGTTGTTTTCTGGTCGAAAATGTCTGGACAGGCTGTAATATTTTTGGCTGACTTTGGCTTTGCTGCAATATCCGGTTCAGTGTAGTGGAAGGTAGGATCGACTAGTGCAAAAATGGGATTTGCCGGAAGCTGTATAATAGTTTATATCCCACCCTTTTATTACAAACACCCTGTTATACATAACCGACTTACACTCATTTTTCTGACCTTTCAGTACAGGCTGGTACTTTATAAATATTTATTTTGTATTGTACTTTGAGTTTAAAACATTTATTACGGGTGGGGGGGGGGAAGCGGGGCGGAGTCCCAAAATAAAAATATTGTTCTCATTTTAATATACAATTTAAGTTTAACTTAAGCACTGCTCGCTAGCACAGTTGGTTAAACCTGACTGCGTGGCGACTGAATGACGAACTCTTTATGATCCAGACTCACGCGCGGGGGTAGGCAGAAAAGCCACATTTCTCCCAGATTTAAGGCCCGGGGGTAGGCAGAAAAGCCACATTTCTCCAAGATTTACGATATCTATCATGCAATCGTCGGCTCTGTGGCTAAGTCGATGCGAACGCTTCGCTTCGTAATGCCGGGATGCCAGGTTCGATCCCGGCTGCGGGCAATGCGCCTTGCATTGGTTTCGACAGTGGTATCAAGGAAGCCGACCGTCCAGAAAGCAATGGCAAACTACTGGATGTAAATTGCCTAGAGAAACCACACAACAGCCAGGGGCTGTTAGGGTTGGTTCTGCAACGTCCTGTAAAGGATACGCAACTAACTTTTATCATGCAATCAAGGCCGAAGGGTTGCGATATCCATAACGCTGAGGCAAAGGGTAAAGAACTCGTGGTTTCTGAATATAAAAAACAAAATACTACTTCTACTTAATTATAACTTCTGCTTTTCACTGGTTTGTATGCAGTGACATCTTACAGTATACACGCTGTATTATACATGAATACATATCGTCCATTTTCTAATAAGGACTTTACGTCTACCTAAAGCCCGGCTCTCTAGCGAAATTGGCTAAACCGGATTTCGCGGAGACCGGGTGACGTACTCCTTGTGGTCCGGGTTCAATCCCGGGGTTAGGCAGGAGAAACACATTTTCTCCCAGATTTACGGTATTTACAATGGAATCAAGGCCAAAAGGTTGCGATATCCATAATACCGAGCCTAAGGGTTAACAACTCATGGCTTCTGGATACTAAAACAAACAAACAAACGTCTACCTAAAATCATCTCAGCAACCATTGGCTGGTCGCCTACAGTGGCAGAGAACTCGCTAAGATTGGAGCTCGCCGACTGTCCCGGAAAAACTGTTGTTGGGTATGCAGCCTTGCTGTTGCTAGACACGGTTGCTACAGACATCCTTCGGGCCTGTTTACTTGTCTCCTGGTAATTTCAAGATTGTGTCAACCTGAATTCTAGATTCGAATGAGATTCCACAACTGACACTTAAGTTTGACTGTTTATTGCAATCACTAAACAATAGGTGTTTCAAACACATGATGTTTTCCATAACATGTCTAGGAATGTGACATGTAACTAAATCCATTACTTTCATGATTATTATAAAGACGCCATTTATCTTCTCATTCTGCGGGTGTTATTTTGTCTACAGGGAATTTTTTTCTGTCTGCCTGGTGCAGAAGCTGGATCTATTGTCTCGTAATTACTCCATTAAGCACAAGACACAATTGCCTATAAAAATAATACCGGCGGAATAAGGTCTACTTTTTCGTGATTAGTTGTAAACGGTACATATAAATGCTTTGTAAGCGAACATACGTTTTGTCTCAGGTGGTTCTTGGTAGTAAGGCAGTGTCCATGTCTACGAGTGGGCGTACGATCCTGTTCTGAGATAACTTCCACTGAATGCATCAGCTGGAGCATGGGAGCAGGTAGTAACAACTACCTATAGTAAAATAATACCTGGCAGCATTGGCTTTCACAGACACGTAAAACAACAACAGAGTCACACAAGTTAAATATCTACGTCGACGTAGGTTCAAATCGAAGATCTTCGAATCAACAGCCATACGCCTCACAACTAAACACCACTACTGTACTTTTGTGCAAAGTCAAATACCCCGGAAGTCAATTATAAACAGAAAAATACCAACAAAAATGTCGTGTTTGGTTTGTGCCTCATTGGCGGAATCA
>CAJHNH020000451.1:0-5000 GCA_905116865.2 Candidula unifasciata | reverse complement strand
ATTAGGGAGGAAGGAAGAAAGAAAGGAATAAGAAAAGAAGGAATGAAGAAGAGAGGCGGAAAGGAAAGACAGATTTTATTATCCGTTGCAAAACGACTGAACGTAAAACTGTGTAAGGAAATCGCAAACAGCCAAAAAGAATCTACAGTTGGTTCAGTAAAGGTTACGCTACTGAGTTTTACTTTTTCTTCTCGCTTCTTTTTCTTACCGATCCTGACGTAGCAGAGGATAAAAGGTTCGTCTGGTTGCTCTTCTAGCCACCTCGATCATAGACACAGCGTGCTGTTGTAGAGCTTCTCTTGTGTTATGTCTATGGTGTGGTTTTCACTGTGATCTACAACCTTATCTTGTAGTATATGCCTTGTATGCTACACTGCGATCGAAACCCACTGCTGGCTGCGTGGATTTTTAATCATGGTTTGGGGCGTCGCAGGAAGTCGACCCAACCTAAAATGGGTACCAGGATAGGCTGTCCTGGGTAAGTCAAGACGGTCGTCGTAATGCTGACCACATTACCCACCTAGTGCTGATTGGAATGTAAAAATATGGGTGCTCTTCCCATATGCCCGATGCGCCTAAAGGCCTGAAAAGGGATCTTTATATACTTACTTGTATGTGATGGTATCACAGGACATTCTTTCTAATTGAGCATACCATTCGATTTGCTGTCTTGAATGTAATTTAGAATTGGTCCTGTACCGACTTTTTTTCTCTTTTGTATTTCATTCCTGATTGTTTATCTTTTCTGGTCACTCCTGTGGCCCTTCTGACTCCCATGGTTACTAATTATATAGCCAATGCTATTCGAACTGTGAGAAATGATACATTACTTTCAATTCAGTTTATTATAATGTTCTTAAAAAATGCCAGACATGCATCATATGTAAAGAAGCATACCGGCTACTATAATTTCTAGAGAAATATTGTTTCTACCCCAGTGGTTCCCAACCTTCCTAATGCCGCGACCCTTTAATATATTTCCTTACATTGTGGCGACTCCCGAACATGCAATATTTTTCGTTACTAGTTCATAACTTCAGTGAATATGTGTTATCGATGGTCTTTGGCGACCCTTGTGAAAGTATCGTTCGACCCACACACAAAAAGGGGTCGTGACTCACAGGTTGAGAACCGCTGCTCTTTTCAAACGAGCTGAAAATGGCGGATCTTCAAAATAAAGGCTAATTGTGTGAGCGAGCTAAAGTGGTTTTTGACATTTTAGGCTTTAAAACGCGTGCCCTTTCTATAAGCATGTTGATAATCAGGAAGTTGGAAACTAAACCGAATTAAGGAGGTGGTATTTGTGTAGCCGGGAATCGAAAGATAGTTAGTGGGAGAAATAAAAATAAAAAGATAGACTGGTGAAGAAACACGAATAAAAAGATAGCTTGTGGAAGAAATTAATTTAAAGACCACGTATGGAAGAAACAAGAATTAAAAGACAGCTTCTAGAAGAAAAAAAAAAAATGAAAATTCAGCGTTAGGAAGAACTAAAAAAATAGATGATATCTTGTGGAATAAAACGGAGTTAAGGTATATTGTGGAAGAAATAATAATGAAAAGAAAGGTAGCTTATGGAAGAAATAAAAATGAAAAGACAGCTTGTGGGAGAATAGGAATATTCCAGACAGCTTGTCGAAGAAATAGGAATTAGATGACTTATGGGATGAATGGGGGAAAAAAGATCGCTTGGGAAGAAACAAGAATGAAAAGATAGCTTGTGGGAGAATAAGAATAATACAGACAGCTTGTGGAAGAAATAAGAATTAGATGGCTTATGGGATGAATGGAAAAAAAAAGATCGCTTGGGAAGAAACAAGAATGAAAAGATAGCTTGTGGAACAAAAAGAAAAAAAAAGGAATATCTTGTGGCGAAAATAAGAATGAAAAGATGGCTTCTGGGACAAATAGAAATTTAAAGTTTTCTTGTGGAAGAAACAATAATGAAAGCTAGCTTGTGGAAGAAATCTAGATTTAAAGATTGTGAAATAAAGAGGAATAAGAAAGAAAGCTTGTGAAAGAAATAGGAAATTTAAAAAAAAAAATGGCTTGTGGGAGAAATATGAAAAAAAAAACAGCGTGTGGAAGTATTAAGATAACAAAAGATAGTTTGTGGACGAAATAGTAACAAAAAACGATAGCTCGTGGAAGAAATAGGAATTAAAAAATAGCTTGTGGAAGAAATCAGAATGTAACGATAGCTTGTGAAAGAAATAGGAATGAAAGCACAGCATGTGGCAGAAAAAAGAATTGAATTTCAATAACTGCGACGATGCATTGCATTTCTACTTCTGGCTAATGCCTTACGCAAGTGATGCTTTTGTATTCTGTTGGCTTTACTGTGACTACTTTCTGTGTGTATGTATGTATGTGTGTGTGTGTGTGTGTTTGTGTTTCTCCAAAGGAACGATGCAAAGGTGTGGTGGCCCATTTTTGTGAAGGAGGAACTGCGATTATCTGATTACGCGGTGTTCTTTCGTTCATCGCTTAAAGATTTGATCTACATAGCATCGTTTGGTGTGGCATAAATTTTTGGCAGTCGAATTAAGTGGCGAACTATTTGACCTGTTTTCTAATAAAAATCTTACGTTTCTACTATCGTAATTTTTTTACGTATCATCTCATTTCTGATCTACTCTCTCGTGCATCTATTTATATTTGTTCTTGTTTTCCTATTCTGCTATTGTCCAAATCTGACTGTGATAAAATATGGCTGGTTAAAAAAAAACGTCTACAGTGCACTTTTCACTTTTTACTGATACTGAACATGTCTTAGTAAGAACAATGTCCCTTTTTGAAGTGGATTTGAACCAACACACACCGTATTGGCATTTATTCGAGCTAGCCAATAGGCTCTGAAGAATCAGATCAAACATCCAGATAAGTATTCTAACAGGAAAACCTGGAATAACATTGCCATTAATGATCAATCCACCGTATCATATTTGGCAAACCGACAAATTGTGTTCAGGAAAATATTCTTTTTCAAACAAAATGCTCAAAAATGAAAGGGCAATTTGTTTTGTTGTCCTCATACAAATAAACAGATCTATATAGGACTGTCGCGACCTCAGTTCGGCATTATTGATTGGCGCCCCAAGATGTAGAAGAAAGAAGTTGAATTAGGAAATCACACTAAACAAACAACTGACAAATCGATAGCCATAATTACGATAAAACAAGCTAAAAATGCTTAGTCGAAGCGGAAATGTGGCTTCTCAGAGAAATGCAAATATTATCAAGGCAAGATCGTAAATTCATTAACTGTATGCGAGTGTTATTGGCAATAAAAGTGCTGATAGACTGGCCGCTCTGCTTTAGTTACAGAGGACCTGTCCATGGATCATGCCGACATTTTTAACGCTATTAGAGAGGTAAGAGGTTTGGATGAGTTTTAAGGATCAGCACATCCACTTCTATATCTTGTCATCCAATTGTGGGATGCACTTTTTCGTTTTTTGAAGCCCCTACCCGCTCTTTCCAGGGGCCAACATATAGCCTAGCCATAAATATGGCCTAATGGCTGAACGCTGTTTCTTGGACCTCTCACGGTGATCCTCATCCACATGGTGGCACTTTGTGTGATCGGGTGTTTTTATTGCTTGTGTTATGTCCTGGGGGGTAGAAGTCAGTCAGTCAGTCAGTCATACACTTCTACAAACTAGTTTTGTCCCCTTGTGGGGTGCAATTTTTTTCGTTATTTGAAAGCCCTTCCCTGCTTTTTTCCAGGGCCGCAATATAGCCCGGCCATAAATATGGCATAATGGCTGAACACGGTTTCCCTGGGTCCTCTTCACGGGTGATCCTCATCCGTATGATGGCACTTTGTGTCATTGGGTGTTTATCGCTTGGTGATGTCCGGGCTGGGAGGGGGGGGGGGGGGGTAAATGTACTACTACATCCACTTCCTGTTATGAGTGAAATAATTTAGAGTAAAGATCGGCACAGCCAGACACGAGAAGCACACCGGACACACGAGAAGTCAACCAACTTAGGACGTTCAACAGCGGGACGCTGATGTATATATAGAAGGGGATATCTGAGCACCTATGGAGTGTCCGGAGTGCCGTGAAGATAACCCAGATCATAACTCATAAACTACATTAGACATACGAGATTGTTTGGGACTTTTCGGACACTGTTTTTGAATATTTATGAGAAGGCTCAATTGCCAGGACTTATTTTAAAAGAGTGGGTTATGTTATGAAATATCATGTTATCACAATCGACGTCACTGCACGGTATTCCCTTGCATGTTCAGTCCTCCGATATGACAGTCACTACCACGGTATCTACTAAACAACTGTTTCCCTGTGAAGCTTGTTATAATGTCTTCTATCTTGGTCTTGAAGCCAGCTTAGCCGTTTCTCACCGTAATTTACTCCGCATGTCACGCAATCGTGTTAATGTCAGAGATTGGTTATTATATCCGAAAGCCTATTTCGTACAGCCTTTATGATTTCTGGTCTGCCTATGTAATCTCTACATGTACTGGAGCGTTGCTTGCATATGTCCTCTCGTTCATTACTTTTTCAAACCGACATTGTTGGGTGAATAGAAGACTTGAGATAACTTTCAAGTAGCGGTCAGACACATAGTGGTCAGACACATAGTGGTCAGACATATAGCGGTCAGACATATAGCGGTCAGACATATAGCGGTCAGACATATAGCAGTCAGACATATAGCAGTCAGACACATAGCGGTCAGACACATAGCGGTCAGACATATAGCCGTCAGACATATAGTAGTCAGACATATAGCGGTCAGACATATAGCCGTCAGACATATAGTAGTCAGACATATAGCGGTCAGACATATAGCCGTCAGACATATAGCGGTCAGACATATAGCCGTCGAATTCAAGACAGACTATAGCGCGTCAGACATATAGCCGTCCAGACATATAGTAGTCAGGACATATAGCTGTCAGACATATAGCCGTCAGACATATAGTAGTCAGACATTATAGTAGGTAAGACATATAGCCGGTCAGACCA
>CAJHNH020000450.1:221855-272420 GCA_905116865.2 Candidula unifasciata | reverse complement strand
ATACTCAAAAATAAAAAACATACATGCATCAGCCCATCCATCCATCCCCCTCATCCCCCCACCTCCTCCACCATCCCCCACCCATACCAAAACAGACAGTACATCCTACATACTACATACATACATACACTACGTGCCAAACATACATACATGCATCAGTCCATCCATCCATCCATCCATCCATCGATCCATCCATCCATCCATTCATCCATCCATACAGACAGACAGACAGACAGACAGCAAGCCAGCCAGCCAGCCAGCCAGCCAGCCAGCCAGCCAGCCAGCCAGCCAGCCAGCCAGCCAGCCAGCCAGCCAGCCAGACAGACAGACAGACAGACAGACAGACAGACAGACAGACAGACAGACAGACAGACAGACAGACAGACATACATACATACATACATACATACATACATACATACATACATACATACATACATACATACATACATACATACATACATACATACATACATACATACATACATACATACATACATACATACATACATACATACATACATACATACATACATACATACAAACATACAAACATACATGCATCAGTCCATCCATCCATCCATCCATCGATCCATCCATCCATCCATCCATCCATCCATCCATCCATCCATACCGACAGACAGACAGACAGACAGACAGCCAGCCAGCCAGCCAGCCAGCCAGCCAGCCAGCCAGCCAGCCAGCCAGCCAGCCAGCCAGCCAGACAGACAGACAGACAGACAGACAGACAGGCAGGCAGGCAGACAGACAGACAGACAGACAGACAGACAGACAGACAGACAGACAGACAGACAGACAGACAGACAGACAGACAGACAGACAGACAGACAGACAGACAGACAGACAGACAGACAGACAGACAGACAGACAGACAGACAGACAGACAGACAGACAGACAGACAGACATACATACATACATACATACATACATACATACATACATACATACATACATACATACATACATACATACATACATACATACATACATACATACATACATACATACATACATACATACATACATACATACATACATACATACATACATACATACATACATAAAAAAATACAACAAACAAAACTCACAGCAACCTTCTATTTGCTCTCATCGGCACTAGGAAATAATATTAATATTTATATTCAGAAAATCGACAAATATATTAGACACACCACATTTTTTTTTTTTTTTTTAGTTAAACGAGACACTACGTTCACGCAGAAGCCAAACTCAAAATAAGACAATCCAACGAAAAGCCACACAACAACTCTGATGAAAAAAATAAACATGGAAAAATAAAACGGGATAGAACTTACTATGGAGTTGGGGCAAAAACATAAAGGCAAATCTATACTGGAGCAGGTGTGCCTACTGTAAAATCCATTCAATCCCATGGACCGAAGCAGCAAAAGCAAAGTTGCGAAATGTATTCAAATTCAAACACACAAAAAACAATTTAATAATACATAGAGCTGTGAAAAGTACCGTATACAAAATAAAGAAAACTTGCTTTGGAGCTTACTGGATTTCGAAGACAATATAAATCCCTCATTTGAATAATTCAAAAGGCTTCCAAAACATCTACTGAACCAGCATTTAAAAAGAAAACTACGACTTTTAATATACACACACACAGGGAAATACATCAAAGATACTTGTGTAACAACTAACCTATTATTGCTGCATAACACAGAGTCTACAATTTCACTGTTACACAGGGCCCACCTATCTCTCAGCCGACCAGACCTGACCATCTGCTCATCCGACTTAGCAGACGCAAGCTATCCCCAAGTCCTGGACGACATAGGATGTGACCACAAACCTATACTCACAACGGTAAGCACAACCGCTAAATTACGCTTCAAGCAAAGAACCCGTTGGAATTTCCGAGAAGCAAACTGGAAACTATTTCAGGAAACATCTGACTGCCTCCTGGGAAGAATTGACAACAGCTGTGTGGAAACTTTTTGTGAAGATATAACAGAAGCAATTCTGAATGCAGCGTCAAAAGCCATCCCAAGGAGCAGCCGGAAGGCATATAAACCTTTTTGGAATAAAGAAATTCAAAATACTATATCTGAAAGGAATAAAGCAAGAATATTGCTCGAAACTGCACGTTCAACAGAAGCAAAGATCCAATACAATAAAGCATGTTTCAGAGTAAAGCTTGTAGTTAATAAGGCTAAAAGAGATAAATGGACAGAAACTTGCTCCAACTTAGACCTTAGACAGAATGGAAATAAAGCATGGACTTTAGTTAAAAACCTCTCCGGGGAAAGTAGAAGGGTGAACCCAAAACCAGTGACAGATGGGAGTAAGACAATCAATGAAGACAAGAAGAAAGCAGAACATTTCAATCATTATTTTGCCTCAGTTAACAGAGCAGGTAAGCTGTCAGAACTCAATAGAACACAGCTCTCTCAGTTGAAGAAACAAGAGAGAGCTCCAACAGCCAGCGACTCCCTTTTTGAAAATTAATTTAGCATGGATGAATTAGAGCAAGCCCTGAAGAAATTAAAACATAGAAAATCACCAGGCCCAGATATGATCCACAATGAAATGCTGCTACATCTTGGCCGGTCTAGGAGAAAAGTAGTTCTCAGGCTTATTAATAAAACTTGAAGGTCAAGCAAACTTCCAAAGGCATGGAGGAATGCATATATCGTCCCCATTCTTAAAACCAAAAAGCCTCCAGATGACCCCAAAAGCTACCGCCCGATATCCTTAACATCATGCTTGTGCAAAGTTGCAGAAAGAATGATAAACAGGCGCTTATATTGGTTCTTAGACAGTTCTGGTGTTCTATGCCATGAACAGGCAGGCTTCAGAACCAACAGCTGTACAGAAGACCAGCTGTTCAGACTGACACAAAGAATACATGATGGCTTCCAGAATAAGAAACACACAGTGGCCGTCTTTGTCGATCTCCAGGCCTATGACAGAGTATGGAGAAAAGGTCTCCTGATGAAGATGATGAGCAAAGGAATACATGGCAGATTGTATAACTGGGTGAAATACTTTCTGATAGATAGAACAATCCAGACTAAGATGCTCAACGCAATCTCTTCTAAAGAAGTCTTGTAGGAGGGCTTGCCACAAGGCTCATCATTGAGCTGTACACTGTTCCTAATCTTTATCAATGACCTGCCAGAACAAATCAAGGCCGAAAAAGTCTTGTACGCTAATGACCTAGCAATATTGCAGAGTCATGAAAATGTGGAAAGTGGAGCCCAAAGACTGAATGGAGACCTTAGAAGACTGCATGAGTACTGCCAAAGATGGAAACTCAAGGTTAACTGTGCAAAGACGGTCTACACAATCTTTACCAAAAGCCACCAAGTAGCAAGGAAGAATATTAACCTGAGGTTAGACAAACACTAAGTGATGAAAGAAGAGCATCCCACATACCTTGGAGTCACACTTGACCGGCAGCTTAGCCTCAAGAACCACATTGAAAACATCAGGAATAAGGCATTGAGGCGGTTACAGTTATTAAAGAGACTTGCAGGTACATCATGGGGATCAGACAAGGAAACTCTGAGGGGCTTATATCTAGGATATGTTCGCTCTGTGATAGAGTACAACTCACTGATTACAACTTGCTCCAAAACTAAGAGACTAGAGACTCTTGACAGAGTACAAAATAATGCCCTCCGATTAATCTGCAGAGCTATGCAGTCTACACCAACTGCTGCATGTGAAATCCATACAAATGTGGAACCCCTCGGGTTGCGGAGAGAAAAAGCCACTTTAGAAATTTATGAAAGATGCGTTAGAAAAAATCGTAACCATCCTAAAAGACATCTTGTAGAAAACTGGGAATATAAACAAAGAATAAAGCACAAATCGGTTTTACACTGTGTTAATGAAATTCAGGACAGATACCACCTCGAAGAAAGACGTCAAGGAATTCAGAATGTTGCAAGAAACCTACCACCACATGCTCGCTTTAAAGCTGCAGAAGTCTGAATTAAATTAGTAGGCGAGGAAACCAAACAGTCCGACCCAATCGCTCTTATGAACTCATCACTAAAGACAGTTGATTCTTACCCCCAAGAATGGATACATGTCTATACTGATGGATCAGCATTTAAAGCTACCATTAAAGCAGGTTACGGTTATCCCGATGGATCTGTTGAAGAGATTTTTGATGCATGCGGGGAATTCTGTTCAAATTATGAAGCTGAAATAATTGCACTGGAAACAGCAGTATACCACCTCAAGTCTGTAATGGATGTTTACCCTTCAAAGGTCCAAAATATTGTCATCTTCACAAATTCAATGTCTGCCCTTCAAGCTCTGGAGGGCAGTGAACGCTGCAGAACTGACATAGCCAAGATCATCCTGGATGCTGATCAGCTTATTACCTCATACAACATCAGAATAGTGATGCAGTGGATTCCAGGTCACTCCGGCACACCAGGTAATGACAGAGCTGACAGATTGGCAAAGAAAGGAGCAACACAAGAACAACCACCCACAGCGACAACCCTCCAGACAGCAAAAACACTTATAAGAGCTATAAACAAAGAGACTTGGTTGAACAGATGGGCTATGGGAGACACTGGAAGAGAGGTTTATAGACGTATGTCTGGCCCTGATTCTAATGACAGCATTAACCATCTAACAAGAAGGGACCAGGCCACCATCTTCAACTTAGAACGCAACATACTCCACTCAATGGACATCTAAACAGAACACAACACTCCCCAGAGTGCCAGCTATGTAACTACCCCTACGAAACTGTTGAACACCATCTCTTTGAGTGCCCAAAACTCAGTGAGACAAGAAGAATGCTACTCCCTCCGAGACCAGACAAGTGGAACACCTTGTACGGAGGAAAAGAACAGCAAGTGAAAACATGCAAATTCCACTATATTGCATTGGGCCAAAGGGCGAAAGCTCATGCGCCGCTGAATCGATAACAACAACAACAATACACACACACACACACACATTCACACACACACACACACATATATATATATATATATATATATATATATATATATATATATATATATATATATATATATATATATATATATATATATATCACCTTGCAAAAGAAACTGCGGTTTCGCGATGGTTTGAACCACTTTCAAAGCACAGGCAGCAAACCTCATTTGAACTGTGCAGACTCTCAGTGTCCGAGCTTAGCTAAATAACTCAAACGCTGTCATATTCTAAGACTCAGAATCATGTTCCAAACAGGGAAAACATCACCTATGAAATATGTTTGTTAAACATAAAGAAAAAAAAAGGAATGCTGTCGACAAAAACAGAACTAGTGCAGCAGTTGTATTCCTAGAAATAGAAAGGCAGATGAGCTCACGGAGTCCACAAGGACCCTACTGCAGTACCATCTGTCTCAGAGCTTCAAATCGACCAAAGCACTTGTACAGAATCCATGAAATGGAACTAGAGAAAAGACCACAAAAAGTATAGGCCAATGCCTCCTGTACGACATGACAAGAACGATGATACAATATAACATGTGCATTCTATCATTCTGTTTGTTCAGTTATCCAATGTATGTTTCAATACAAAGAAGTTACTCGAGAACTTAGTGACATCTGGCGAAATGTGTAGAAAGAATGCGGGGGAAAAAAGGGGGGGGGGGTTGTGTAGGGAAAGCAATATGATAAATGTCTTTAAAGTTTAGCCATATCCGTAGAGCGGGACAAGAGCACTGGTCTGATCCTTGATTATGCTGCCAGTGTACGATGGCTAATCATGACCGCTTATGCTTAAAGGCATAGCACATTATGATGAAAATCTTTCGAGGGATAGCAGGTCCTGGCGATTTTGATTTTTTTTTTTTCACTTAAAAGTGGGCGGTAGGCTCAGAAAGTTCGAGAAACACTGATCTAACCATGTTCGTGCTCCACTTGGTCCTGTAACTGCTGCTCACTTGATGCTAGTAACTCTGTGTCGTCAGCATATCTACTATTTTTTTCCACTGATATTCGTTGTAGGCAATTGTCCAAATATATATATATATATATATATATATATATATATATATATATATATATATATATATATATATATATATATATATATATATATATATATACATTTATTTATTTATGTGCATACGTTAAACCCCTGGGGATAGCAGACATCCCTGTCGTTACCCTTTTTTTTTTTAAATTGCTATCTGTGATGAGTAGATGTTGTCATGTATAGCTGTCTGAATGTATGAAAACAACAGAATAATTGATATGATCTCAAGTCTGCCTGACACACCATGACACATAGTATTTCTCATATATTTTTCTCCCTAAGCCAAGTAAAAAATTCACAAGTATCGATCGATTTTAACAGAAGACAAAAAAAATATAGAAACAAAAGTGGTTGGGGGGGGGGGGGATGTTGCAGTCAAATAAAACTGTGAAGTATTCAAGCGCGGAGCAAACATCGTGTCGTACTTTGCTGTTTGTAGTCTGATTGTTTGATTTCAAAATAATTCGCATGCGTAATTATTGTTCAACGATTAATTTTTAGATTCGTTCTCTCAAACCCTGTAATCAAATAAACTCTACTAGGAACATTTAATTAGGATCCGGCTCAGCATTTCATTGCACTGACATTGACTGACATACGGATTTGCTCAGCGGAAGTGAATCAAAATCGAAATCAGTTTGCACCAATAGAAATATCTCTCTGGAAACAATTTCACGTAGTTAGTCACCATTGTTAAAGGACATTAGATTTCTCGCATACAAAGGTGGGTAATGGATTACGGAATAAGAACTCTTTCAGAGAACACAAATATTGAACAGACTCAGGATCATGTAAATGTCGTGGATGCTACATGATGCAAATAAGTGTAGCCTGTTGTCAGCAGTGAGCTCTTCGACTAAGGACGTGTATAGATATATGTGAGCCACCAAAATCATGTCTGCTGTTATGTCATCTATTGGTTGATATATCTGGGGGAAATAATGTCAGAATAGGCATCAAATTGATTCCCGAGCCAATCGAAAGCTGCTGTGTCTCCAACGTCCATTCACAAACTACCGGTTGTGTTATAAGATCCTAGGTTTTGTTGTTTAAGCCTCGTCCATTCGCTTTTGCAATAACAGACTTTAGGTCTCCCAATACGAACAGGAAGTGCGCCAACTGCTACGGCCAGCACAGCACCAGGTACCTGGGGTGCCCTTATCTGCAACAATGCAGAGAAATAGCAACCACGGCCATACGGTAAAAGATTCCATACCATGAGGCCCGCAGAAGACACGAAGCAACCCAAGGCATAACTGCAGCCATTACCACCAAATTGAGCAACGAGGTGGCTCAACTCAAAAGTGACATCCAAGCTCTCAGAGACGAGAAAGACGCATCCAAATCCCAACGAGAGGAAGACAGAGATGAAATAACAGGCCTGAGAGCTATAATGCAGGCGACTCTTGACACCCAGAAACGGATGACAGCAGAGATGACGAAATTTAAGGAGGACATCATGAATGCACTGGCCACTATCCAGACACAAAAGGAACAACCAACTAAAGCAAGGGAAGACGAGGCGGGCATCAATGATCTGCGAGATAAGCAACAACTTCTCGCGAAAGAAGTCGCAATGATCAAGAAGGCACTAGCTGAAACAGAGGAGAAGTTACGGAGAGCATACGAAGAAAACAACAGACTTAATAAGGAACTGCAAGCAACCAACAGAGTGATGGAAGAAAGAGAGAAAGCACGGAAAGAGGCAACAAGAAGGCAGCAAATACAGGGAGCCGAGACCCAGAAAAAGCCACATCAAACACCAGATAAGAAAACTCCAACGCCGCTGATGAAACAGTTTCCGTTGGCAACTGCTGACCAAATAAACCAACGCATCTTGGAGCTGGAGGACCCGAACTTCTTTAACTCAGAACTGCAGGATGATGATGTTCTTTGGTCATCACCGGAGGAACCATATCGACAGCCAAAACCTGAGGTCAAACGAGGTCGACGCCGTTACCCCAAACACTAATACCAGATACGACACAACCAAGGCCAAAATTATCGAAACCCTATGTAGGAGCAGTACTTTACAACAAGGATACGAGAAAATCACCAAATAATACCAGAACTCACCAGTATTGTCATCAGTACCTGCCCAAGTCAATCGACCGCCGGTCCTTATTAGGATAGGCAATTTACTTTCCCCGGAAACAACAAACAGCCAAGGAATACCACAATAAATCAATTCAACATCCAATCATCTTGAGCGCAGCACAGGGCCAGCCAAATTACAAAAGCAACAGCAAGAGCGGAAACCACAACAAATAGAAAGCAACAATATTGAACACAATCCAAAATCAAATGAGATCGAGTCCAGAAAACGTCACCACAAATATAGCTGAAAGGAAAGTGAGCAGAAATGTGAGCGGACCTAGCTGAAAGTGGTCAACGAAAGAGAATTTGAATTTGAAATTTTGCAATAAACCACCACATACTTTTTCTGCCTCTCAACAATGAGCAATCGGATTTCTGATTCTGTAGTGCCTGCTGGTAATTTCCTGCAATCCAGACACAATGTGATAAGAAACCTACTTAGGTCTAGCGTGTGTTCTGATTTGCGACCCCTCCTATCCTCGCCCGGTGTTTCACACATCAGTTATTGTGTCCACTGCTCGCAAAGTAAAGAACTTTCTATCTGACAAAGTGTATGGTTTGAACAAACATAACTAGTATTAGATTGCATGCTTTTTTTGCCTGGCATATTTCGCTGTATCTCCTCAGATTCATATATTGTGAAAATTAAATAAATTAGGCAGATAAGTGAATCTTTTATAGCTGAAGTACAAAATTCAATAACATTCAAAAGCAACTGCCTGCTTTGTCAGTGCAACCGTACTGTCAGAATCATGTCTTTTTGGTCACAAAGTTCAGGAGGCAGGTGACGAATCTTTGCTCCTTCGTGAAATCTTAGCGTTTGGATGCAGGGGACAAGCCTGTCTAATTGCATAATAATAATAACATAATATATTATTATTACTTCTTGGCCAGGCGTTGCTGTGTCTCAGTCTAGCTAAACAAAAAAAAACAAAAATAAAGAAAATAGAAAGTGCTCGTGTCTAATATGTGTAATTTCACAATCAATGTCTATACAGTAATGGTAGTGGTCGTTTAAATTGTATTATTAAAGGGGAGGGGTGGGGGGGGCAAGTTATTTGTCTATCACCTGCCAAAGCGTATTTTTTTAACAGCTAAAAGTGAAGCTTACTACTTTACTTCTGAATAATCAATGATTTTTGTTTATATAATATATACTATATATATATATATATATATATATATATATATATTAGATCTTATATATATATATATATATATATACAAATTAGCTGTTGTAGCACTATTAAAATATAAATTTTTAAAATGAAAACTTTAAAATCAAGTTTTAAGCTCTCTCAGTTAACAGTTTCTGTCATCACCCCCACACCTCAGTCCACCGACCACTCCTCTCTCCCTCTCCAAAAGATTTGAAATTCATTACCTGGCAATATTTTTTTTAAGTTACCTTGCCATCCGTATCCACCCATATTAAAATGGATAGCAGGTATTGTAATGAGAAGTAAATGCGGCAAGTGTAACCACATCACAAATGCAGTACTACTACTACCACCACTACTATTAGCATCATAGCAACTAAAAAAAAAACGTCACTACTGTCTGTTTTACACATTTGTAGGTTGGTGTAGACAGGGCGTCGTGAGTCTGAGGATTTAGGGCCGCATGGCTAGTGCTGTCGCCACCGACTGTGCAGGTTAGGATGTTTAATTTTGCCCCCGACAGAAAAACTTCACCTTATTAGGGGATCGAACCCTGGTCTTCCGCATGAGAGCGTGACGTTGTAACCACTCGGCTAACCACAACAATTACTACTATTCTGCTGCTACTACTGCTGCTGCTGCTACAGTGAGCTCGTCGGGTAAGGCGAGTACTGTGACTTTCCCGACATGGTCAGTAGTGATGTCATTTTTGTAGAGAAGGATCGTGTCGACGTTGATGGATATGGGACTGCCACCTGGAGCATCCAAACAATAATATTTCACCAAGGACAAGAGTCGTCTGATTAATCACCACATATCTGGCATCATTAGTGGTTTTGCGCTTGTGGAGCTATCGAGGAAAAGATCTGAGAACCTGTGGATCTGTCTGGAATGCTGCACTATAGTCCTCACTAATCAGTAATCTTTCATGCCCATATCTTTTCACTTCCATACAAACTTTCTTGCTATTCCCACAACTTTTAATTCCAGTTTGATTCATATTGTCATACATTCTTTCAACAACTCTTTGTCCCAATAACGAAATAATGTATTATCTCACACAGCTTTATGCAGATTTTTGAGTTCAACAGTCAAAATTCGCATACCAAAAGAAGTACTTGCTATTTAATTTTTTTTTTTAAATTGAGTGGCAAGCACCACCTGGAAGGTCACGAGTTGTGAGCATACTTTGGATTTTTTTCTCCAGGCCATTCCGGCGTTGTGGGGGAATGAACAGACAGACTGGCTGGATCTGTATCAGTGGGTGGTGAATCGATATACGACAAGGCATATGTGGTCAAGGCCCTTTGTATCGAGCAACGAAATCAAAAGAGAAACTAGATTATTATGACCAGGAGAGAATTATGCACCTGGGTATAACCAGAGGGTCTTTCTGGCTCACTACACTCAGAAAAAAAAGGCAACACGGACATATAACCAGACTGCAACCCTACCATTAGTACTGGAACTCTGCGCTTGCGCTGATGATGGGAACGGAGTGCATATGGGAATGCCTAGAATGCTGTGATGTCAATTATTGACTCAACGAGCTGCACTTCGCAGATGCTGCTGCAATTACAAGCTACTCAGGGAAGCTACATTAGCTTTTGGTGAATTTGGACTTATATCCATCAAACAGAAGACACTTTCAAGGTCTGAAATTTAGTAATAAGGCTGATTTTATTATGAGTAAGACAAAAATGCCATATATGATTCACAGCATGGAATCCAAAAAGGAAACTTTCGTCTATGATCTGGCAACTTTTCATCGCCTCCTGATAAGCAAACAACAAACACATCGCCATTATGTTAACCTAGTCAGAGGTGCATTGTTACGTAATCAGGATGGAGCAAAAACAAAAAGCTGACATTAAATTATGTATAGAACTCAGAAAAAGTGTCATTGCAGCAATTGAATTAACGCGACAAGTTTATGGGGATAATTGTTTATCTCATGCACAGATTTTCAGCTGGGATATGTGTTGACCAAAAAATAGTTCTGATAAGATTCACTTTAGTACTCCGAGGTATCTGCTTATGTGTCAACAGGGGAGATAGTTGACCCATTACTTGATTACCTTTGGCACATCTGGAGCTAATTTCTCTGTCCACTTTTCCGTCAGATGTAAAAATTGCTCCCAAATACCCAAATTCCTCTGTTTGTCTTAGGGTGTTGTTTTTTAAATTTAATTTCTAAATTGTCTTTATGTCTTCCTAACATCATCGTCTCTGTCTTCGTAGTGTTTATTTTCATATTATAATCCTCCCCTATGTTAATAATTTGATTTCGGTGGTTATGTAGGCATTCCGTATTTTCTGCTATCAGTACCTGGTCGTCGGCGAAGAGTAATTCTGTAATATCTTCTTCATGATTAAAGTTCGTTTCGCTACATATGGTATCCATGTATGTTATAAAAAGAAGCGGCGATAGTACACAACCCTGACGCACACCAGAGTTCACTATAAAAGTTCTTGACAACCCTGCCTTCGATCTTATGCAGCATTTACCACGTGTGTACAGGCTTAATCATCCTTTCACAGTGACATCGGGAGTAAGTCAGGGGTGTGTCCTATCACCACTGCTGTTTATCACCTACATCGACAGTATATGCAAGAATGCCAAGCCCATGAATGAAGATCTTAGTAAGATCAACGAATTACTCTTTGCAGATGACCAGGCCTTGATAGCAGATACAGCCATGAAATTGCAACAACATCTAACATCCATGAATGAAGAATGTAAAACAAATAATATGAGAATCAACACTGAAAAGACAGAAGTAATGTCAATAGGAAAAAAGAAGACAGATCTAAACATAGCAATAGAATACAAAGGCATTAAACAGGCATCTGAGTTTAAATATCTGGGAACTACATTTACCGAAGATGGGAAATTGGATAAAGAAATTGACATTAGATGCAGTAAAGCAAACCAAGTATTGGGACAGCTAGCCACCCTCTTACAGCATAAGACAATCCCAATCAGCACAAAGAGACATCTTATTCAAAGCATATTTATTCCAACTCTGTGCTACCAGTGCCAGACATGGTCACTCACAACAAACCATAAAAGAAAATTAGTAACCACGGAAATGAGATGTCTGAGAAGGGCTGTAGGAGTGACCATAAGAGATCAGATCAGGAATGAGATCATAAGAGAACAAGTCGGCACAGAACCAATTCTGGATTACATACAAAGACAGCAAGTGAAATGGTTTGCCCACTTAGAGAGAATGCCTTGTGACACCATACCATACAAAGCATACATGGAAAGAGAAGAAGGACGTAGAGCACGGGGTAGACCAAGAACAAGATGGAAGGATAACATCAGAGAAACTCTACAACAGCACGATGTGCCTATGGTCGAGGCAGTCAGAAGAGCTAGAAACAGAACCTTATATCTCCCTCGACACCCACAGCTGTAAAAGAGGAAGTGAAGAAGAAGAAGAAGAAATACAGGCTTTTGCAAATATTAATGAGATGATTGCTGACTCCTTTTTCCCCATACATTCCCACAACACATTCCTGTCGACTCTATCGAATGCTTTATCTTGGTCTATAAATGTCAACATACATGTCTTATTATGTTCTATTGCCCTCTCTGATAGTGGTCTCAATGTATAAATGGCATCTGTGCAACTTATGTTTCGTCGAAAGCCCATCTGTGCTTCTGAAAGTTGATACTCTATCAATTATCTTAGGCTGTTTTCGATGAACTTAGCATACATTTTCCCAGTGTGACTCAGAAGTAATATTCCTCTGTAATTAGTACATTCCCTCTTACTTACTTTATTTTTCCACAGCGGGACAATGACAGCAGTCTGCCAATCTGATGGTTTTTCTTGATTTTCCCATGTCACCTGAAATATTCTCTTTAACCATATTGCTCCCGTTTCTCCTGCTGCCTTAATGGCCTCAGCTGGTAGATCATCAATGCCTGTCGCCTTTAGTCTAGGGGCGGTTCGAATGACACATTTTACTTCATCCAACAATATACCTGGTTCTAGTTCCTCTGCTGTTAGTTCCGAGTTGTTTTTATATTCTTCCCTGCTTTTATCTGTTTTATTGCAGCTAAGTAATGCTTCAAAGTAATTACTCCACCTTGCTAACATTTTGGTACGTTCTATTAAAGGTTGGCAAACTTCAACATTTATATTTTATGTTGGATTGTATTCTTCATTCCTGTTTCTCGTGCCTTTGGTTTTTTTTTTTTTTTTTTTTTGTAGTAGTTTTTCACTGCTGTTCTTTCTTCTTCAGCCAGCTTGCTTCCAAACTTTTCCCATGAATACTTTTTGCTTGTCTGATAGTTCTATTTACTTCTCTTCTAATTATCCTGTATGTTATGTAATTCTCTTCTGTTTTGCTCCTCAACCAAATGCCATGAGCTTTCTTTTTATTGCTCACAATTCTTCAGACCACCATGTTGAGAGCTTACGCCCTATGTTACCTTTCCTTTTAGTTCCACATATTTCTTGTGCTATTTTCTTAGTGGTGTCTCTGAAATTCAACCATTCTGTATTTACCCCACGTGTGTGGAAGCTGTTCATAATTTTCCTGTAATTTTTGTTGAAACGCTCGCCTATTTTCCTCACACTCTAGTTCTTTCCATTTTATTATGTCACTTTTATTACATTTTTTTTGTGTGTGTGGATAACTTATCTTGACTTTTCTGTCAAGTATCACTATCAAATGATCTGTATTTAAACTCAAGTTTGGTATAACTCTTGAATCTGTAACTTCATGAAAGTCTCTTTTTCTCGTCAAGATGTAATCAACCTGACTCTTGGTATCTGGATCATTCCACTTATACCATGTAAAAACTTGTGAAGCTCTATGCTGAAAGAAGGTGTTGGTAATAACAAGGTAATGTTGTGCACATATATCCAACAGTCTTTTGCCATTTTCATTTCTAATGCTGTTGTCTCCATAATTGCCTAGGTATCTTGTGAATTTTCTTTTGTCTCGTCCTGTCTTACCGTTAAAATCACCCATCACGATCAGTTTCTCGTTATTATCAATCTTGCCAATCTCATCATCCAGTTCCTTGAAGATTTGATCTAAATCCTCCTCACTGTAATTTCCATTACACGGAGCATAGATCTAAAGGAAAAAAAAAAAAAAAAACACCTCGAACTATTTCCTACTTGTAATTTCTTCTTCTTCTTCTTCTTCTTGTTCACCGGCTGTGAATTCTGGCGGTAAGTCGCGGTTGTTCGTCCAAAATGGACTTTTGGCTTTTACCTTGACCTGAGTTTTGCGTGTACATCCGTTTTACTGGCTTATTTGTTCGCAGTTCTCGTTCCCCGCCTCTCCGGCAGATGTACTCCGACTTCGGAGGAAACTTGTAATTTCAAACTTATAATTCTTTCCGAGATGTAGTTAACTTCAAGTATATTTTTTGCAGTTTCGGGATCGATGACAAATCCTACTCCATGCTTTGCACGTTGCAATTCCTCTACTCCAGATTGTATCAAAACGTAATTTTTATGTAGTTTCTTCATTCCTCATCCTTTCATTCTCACTTCTGATAAGCCTAATACTTAAACATTATATTTCTCCATTAATTCTATCACTTGTTCTTCTTTATTCTGTTAACTAAGATTCTGTTTGGTCGTCTACAGCTATCCTGTAAACTCGCTGTGAAAGCATTACGCTATTTTCCGAGTGCTCCGTAACTTTCAAACAAATGATTATATTTTGTATTTTTATGACTGACATGGAGAAGTGCAGTCACAGTTGAGGATTAACTAAACGTGTGGTGTCTGTGACAAACTCACAATGCATGCTGAGAAAGATGGAGAGATGTATTTTCTGTTCACCGGGGCAATGATCACTTTACACGTGCCAGGTAGTTAGCCTCTATTTTTTTCCTCCACCCCACCCTCTTAGTTCACATCTATTCTCTGATACTAAACACTGGATGGTGAACTGGTGCATGACAAGCCATATGTAATCAATGTTCTTTGAACGGTGCAGCACGGAGTGAGCGGGATCTGGTAGACACTCTGCGCTCTGAGAAAAGACAATACATACAGACATACAATCAAGCTGCTGCATTGGAACTCTTTAGGGCTTCTGGCGAGGAGGACAGATCGCTTATGGGGAGGTCGCATGTTAGCTCTTAAATCATCTCAAATCTCCGCTTTAGTGATTCTGTCATAACATTTTATTCGCTTCATTCTACACAGGAACTAAATTTAAATGTTTGCCGTCCCTACGAGGTAGCTATGTTGCAGCGGATACGCATGCGTTGCTGCCTAGCATGTCTGTGATTTCAAGTGCTCTGTCTAGTATATGCGTGATTAAAAGAGTTCTATCTAATGTTCGCGAGTGAAAGTGTGCTATCTGTTATATCAGTGAGCGAAACTGTTCTGTCTAGTATGTCCAAGAATGAAAATATTCTGCTTAGTGTGTCGATGAGTAAAAGTGTTATTTCTAGTGTCGATGTCTGAAGGTGTCCTGAATAGAATGTTCCTTTGTGGAAGTGTTCTGTCTAGTATGTAGGTGAGCGAAAGTATTATATCTAGCGTGTACATGAGTAGAAATATTCTGTGTAGCATGTCTCTTGGCGAAGGTGTTCTGTACAGTATGTAGGTGAGCGACAGTATTATATCTAGCGTGTACATGAGTAGAAATATTCTGTGTAGCATGTCTCTTGGCGAAGGTGTTCTGTATAGTGTAACCATTGATAAAATTGTTCTGTCTAGTATGTCCGTGGGTTAGAGTGTTCAGTCTAGTATGTCTGTGGTATAAAGTGTTCTGTCTAGTATGTCCGTGGGTTAAAGTGTTCTGTCTAGTATGTCCTTAGGTTAAGTGTTCTGTCTAGTATGTCCTTAGGTTAGAGTGTTCTGTCTAGTATGTCCTTAGGTTAGAGTGTTCTGTCTAGTATGTCCGTAGGTTAGAGTAATCTGTCTAGTATTTCCGTGGGTTAGAGTGTTCTGTCTAGTATGTCCGTAGGTTGGAGTCATATGTCTAGTATTTCCTTGGGTTAAAGTGTTCTGTCTAGTATGTCCGTGCGTTAAAGTGTTCTGTCTAGTATGTCCGTGGGTTAAAGTGTTCTGTCTAGTATGTCCGTGGGTTAAGGGTTCTGTCTATTATGTCCGTGGGTTAAAGTGTTCTGTCTAGTATGTCCGTGGGTTAAAGTGATCTGTATAGTATGTCCGTGGGTTAAAGTGTTCTGTCTAGTATGTCCGTGGGTTAAAGTGTTCTGTCTATTATGTCCTTAGGTTAGAGTGTTCTGTCTAGTATGTCCGTAGGTTAGAGTGTTCTGTCTAGTATATCCGTAGGTTAGAGTAATCTGTCTAGTATTTCCGTGAGTTAAAGTGTTCTGTCTAGTATGTCCTTAGGTTAGAGTGTTCTGTCTAGTATGTCCGTGGGTTAAAGTGTTCTGTCTAGTATGTCCGTGGGTTAAAGTGTTCTGTCTAGTATGTCCGTAGATTGGAGTGATCTGTCTAGTATTTCCTTGGGTTAAAGTGTTTTGTCTAGTATGTCCTTAGGTTAGAGTGTTCTGTCTATTATGTGCGTGGGTTAAAGTATTATGTCTAGTATGTCCGTGAATTAAAGTGTTCTGTCTAGTATGTCCGTGGGTTAAAGTGTTCTGTCTAGTATGTCCTTAGGTTAGAGTGTTCTGTCTAGTATGTCCGTGGGTTAAAGTGTTCTGTCTAGTATGTCATTAGGTTAGAGTGTTCTGTCTAGTATGTCCGTAGGTTAGAGTGTTCTGTCTAGTATGTCCGTAGGTTAGAGTAATCTGTCTAGTATTTCCGTGGGTTAGAGTGTTCTGTCTAGTATGTCCGTAGGTTGGAGTGATATGTCTAGTATGTCCGTGGGTTAAAGTGTTCTGTCTATTATGTCCTTAGGTTAGAGTGTTCTGTCTAGTATGTCCGTAGGTTAGAGTTTCTGTCTAGTATGTCCGTAGGTTAGAGTAATCTGTCTAGTATTTCCGTGAGTTAAAGTGTTCTGTCTAGTATGTCCTTAGGTTAGAGTGTTCTGTCTAGTATGTGCGTGGGTTAAAGTGTTCTGTCTAGTATGTCCGTGGGTTAAAGTGTTCTGTCTAGTATGTCCGTAGATTGGAGTGATCTGTCTAGTATTTCCTTGGGTTAAAGTGTTCTGTCTAGTATGTCCTTAGGTTAGAGTGTTCTGTCTAGTATGTGCGTGGGTTAAAGTGTTCTGTCTAGTATGTCCGTGGGTTAAAGTGTTCTGTCTAGTAGTCCGTGGGTTGAAGTGTTCTGTCTAGTATCTCCATGGGTTAAAGGTTTCTGACAAGTATGTCAGTGAGTAAATGTATAGTCAGTCAGTGAGTGAAAGGGTTCTATCTAATGTGTCCATTGAGTGTAATGTTGCATCTAGTTCGACTGAATTACAGTTGTCACTGGTGTTTCCAAATCAGCTTTATGATTAACTGGATTTAAATAATCATTCTTTACGCCATCGAGAATGATTTGTATGATGCTCTACTTGCCTGTAGTTTTGTATTTTGTAGTCTGATATTGTACAGCAGAATGTGGTAATAACGCGTATTTATAGTCTAGTATACACAGGCAGAATGTGGAATAACGCTTGTTTTATAGTCTAGTATACACAGAGTGTCGTGATAACGTGTATTTTATAGTCTAGTATACACAGGCAGAATGTGGAATAACGCTTGTTTTATAGTCTAGTATACACAGAGTGTCGTGATAACGTGTATTTTATAGTCTAGTATACACAGGCAGAATGTGGAATAACGCTTGTTTTATAGTCTAGTATACACAGAGTGTCGTGATAACGTGTATTTTATAGTCTAGTATACACAGGCAGAATGTGGAATTACGCGTATTTTATAGTCTAGTATATACAGAATAACGATTATTTGGTAATCTATTATTATACAGGCACAAGTATGGTAAAAACAACTTTTTTGTAGTCTGATATTATACGGACAGAATGTGTTAATAATGACTAAGTTTATTGACAGAGCAATCTAACACAAGCAATAATTATATTTACTCAGCTGATAGATTAGCAAACAAGACGAGAAGAGAAAGATCGTTGTAACAAAATTGACACAAATAGTCTCAGATAAAAGATCTTTCCAAAATGCAGCATTCAGACTGAGAACATATGATATAATGGAACTGATCAAAGAAAATGTTGATCGGCAAATAATTATGCTGAGAATATTGAATACATTTCCTGTGTCCCTTGTGCTTTGTTAGGAAACGAGAAAAACATTGCACAACACCTGAAAGAATCATCATCAATGTGTGTCATATCGATTAGGAGAAACGGTAATTGCTTGAGCTCACTAGTCAGGAAGCACATCTGAGTTCTCGTCCTAGTGATACCATGGGCCAAGCATATCCATGTTGTATCTCTTTGACTTCTCCTTGCTAGCTAGCTGTCCAGTTCCCAGTTGTCATTACATTTTCAAAAGAATTTATTCCCTAACAGACATAAAACGTAACTAGCTGGTGCATACTTTTTACGCGCGTAGTTTACTAGGCGATTTTAACGCAAAGGTTTAAAATAAAAAAGTAAAAATATGGAATACTTGTTTAACAGATTGTGTGAAGAAATGATGGGGGATAGGGAGGATGGTGGAAGGGTTGGGGTGGGGGGGGGGGGGGGGAATTCGGGACCAGAAGGGAAAAATTATTACAATTTTAAAGAACGACAATTCTACGGTTTGTTCAACTGCAGTGAAATTACTCAGGTATTAGAAATGTTCCAAGACTTGGTATTCTTTAATAGTTCTCAAGAGAATAAACAGGATAGTAGACATAATTCTGAGAGAGGAACAAGCAGGTTTTGACACGAAAAAAGCTGGTGGGAAAAAAAAAACCTTGTGACATATTTTAGAGAAATATTTAGTAAAACAGTATTTAATTTTTTTTTAAATACCATCGACTTTATGAAAGCTTTCGTTAGCTGACACAGAACATCAGAGCGGGGAATTTGTGAGTGTTCTGGTATACATTTTAAAAAAAATCAGAGTGTACATTGAGAAGGGATGATGGTTTAAGTGATGGCTTCAAACTGGAGTAAAACAGGGATATATTTTATCTGTCCTCTTATCTGGTATAGCTTTTGACCGGGTGATGATAAAATGTTGTGTGTGGAAACACCCACATTGGTGGAGAAAACACAACTGGACATGTCTATTTTGCAGATATTCCCTTTCTAAGCGCTCCGTCCCCATTTTCTGCAGCAAGCGAAGACTTCCAGCTCTGATGGCACTAGTAACTGTCTGACATCCGTCTGGTCTTGCCCTTGAGTGTTGACCTTCGGTCCGATCCCCTGGTAACTCTTCGCAGAGCTATTCTCCTCAGACCGTAATGATCTATTTAATACTCTGCACTGTTCCAAAGGGCCTTCGGAACATCATTTCAGCACTAAGTGATACAGAACCGACCAGTCTATCTGCCTGCTCGCTTCGCTTTACACCGGCACAATCTGGAGAAAATATCCAAAGGACAATAACTACCTGGGACCTATAAACCGATGCTTGCCACTCCTCACGGGCATGCCTGTCTCCACCTTGTTTAATATGCTCTGTGAGTCAGTTACAATTACGACATGTGTTTACCACTGATTCTCAAACCAGAGGAAGGCAGCAGTGACTGCTTCCTTTTACCGGCATCCTCAATCTAGACGTTGTGATATCACAGGACAGGCTTTGCTGCACTAAGCGACGTATATTCGCCTTTGCTATGAATCCTGGCTTCATGACCTAATCAGGTTGCAATTGGTACTATTATCATATCGACTCTTGGTTGCCTACTGGGCAAGGAGACGGAGCACGTGTGAGAATGTCCTGTGTGCAGGTATGTCAGCTCTGGTTTTATTCATTTGTTCATTCAGAAGGGGAAAGCTGCAGTACTAAGTGACAATGGGAAAATTCGAAAAGGCGAGTTGAGAGAATGAGATAAATGATTTGACATCATGGCATGGATTAATATCTGTATCAGAAACGATTGCCAGTAAAGTAAAGATACAAGTAATCCCATAGCAGATACATGGTCGATGTCAATTGTTATGTCCTTAAACATTGTAAGTAGCGACATATGAAGCAGGTTGGCCAGTTCTTTTCTTTGTCGTCTTTCCTTTCTAGACGTTCTGACAATTATTCGAAACACATTTTAACGATTGCAAGTCGACTTTAAAGTGTACTGGTAGCAGTATATTTTGTATTTCCAGGGATTGAAACCCATTTGCTATCGGGAAGAAAGAAGGAGGAAAAAAACAGAAGAAGGGGAGATAAAATTGTGATTAGGACAAAATGTAATAGTTCCCCGCTAAACAGCGAAAACAGGAAAGTAAAGAAAGTTCAAGGGTTTTTCTGCGGAAGATCCTAGAATAGTTCACCAGTACCCAAACAATGAATATCTCTATCGTGAGTTACATGACGACAACTAACTACATGGGTACATACACCTAGACGAACCACGGACTACAGATCCTAAAATTAAATCAAGCAATTGAATTATAATCAAATTAAACAGCTCTTTTTTTTTTACCTAACATAACATCAGTGTGGTCCACAAATAACATTACCAACAACCAACGTGCTCGACCAGAATCTAAGGTACTGACTATCTCTAGCTAACAAGTAACTATGATAATGATACTGTACGCTCAGCAAGATTACCTCAGCAATGGCAAAAACCGAAACATATTCAACATGTACGTTAAGCTTCGATATGCCAACAAATCACTTATAGAGACCTGCCATCAAACTACCTCCTAGCGAGAATACAAAATTGGAAATCAAATCTACCACCACCTAACCAATTGAAACGTACCGCGAGATCAGCCAGAGAAATCAGTCAGACAATCGGCGTACCCCTGCAGTCACCATACCCACGCTGCCCAGCTCCAAGTGCAAGGCTAAAACAGCCGGGTAGGTCTCCACAGGGTCCATCCGGAAGTCAAATTGCTCGCTTAAAGACTAAACAAAGTCTTTTATACAGTGGCCAGATTTTTCCGCTTTTTACTGTCTAAGACTAAAAGCTGTTTCTGTGGCCTCTTGGTCATTTTTAAACCAGATTAAAAAATCAAAATCGTTGAGCTGCTGAACAGTAGTCTTCGTTTCCAGCCTATTACACCCAGGTCACCGTTTCCCCAGACAGGAACAGTTCACTTGACATAAGGCTACGAAGACACGATATAGCCAGTTATCAGGCACCGTCTGTCTTGTTGTATTACTATAGTCCAAGAGCAGTGCTATCCGTATTTCCTCCCAGACTATTCTGATCTTCTCTCGGCTTGTTACATGTAAAATCAAGAATGTGCATTTCATTATAGTTGTTTACATTTTCTAGTTTCCCATTTGTTGACAGTGACATTAATAGCATTATATTGGCAAGAAGCCTTACCAGTGCTCGTCTGTCCATTGTTACGTGTTTGCTGGACAAATATTGATGACGTCGATTTTCTTTGTTGCGTCTAAGAGTATGTTCGATTTCTGAAAACTGATATGTGCCTGAGTGTTTGTGTTGTTTCGCTTGTTTTACTATGAGAACTCTAGTACTGTAACATTCTTTTGCCGTATTTTATTTTAGTCTGCTGTAGTTATCGTAAAGTTGAATATGTGTTATTTTTACTGATGAGAATTGATGAGAACACAAAGAAAGTTTTCTACTTCCTCATTAGAACGTGCTGTTGTGTGCTGTTTGCCAGCTTACATCAGCAGAAGATGCTAACAAGAGCCAGAAAGGTCGGTAGCGCGCGTGTAATTAAACTAGTCACTCATTTTGATCAAATGGCGGTCGTTGTGTAGCAGCTAGCCACTAGCATGCCAAACTGAAGGTCGAGGGTTCAAATTTGCATCGAGCTGGATTTTCTTTTTCTTTTCTTTTTTTAAACATGGCTCCAATGCCGATCCAGTCTAAAATCCTAGAAGGTCGGAAGTGATGTTGACCACATAACTCGTCAATCTGGATTTGTGTACGGCCTTGGTTACCAGGGAGATCCATCATAAAGTCGCGGTAAAGTCATCACAAGTTAAAAGCGTCCGGCGTGATGTTGACCACATCACCCGCCTAGTGCCGAATGGTCTATAAAATATAGGTCGAGAACAATACACCAAAGTGTCTGGAAAGGGGTTGTTTACTTTCACTTTACTGATTATGTGCAAACATTTGGACAATTTTACCGAGTGCTTGATTGTGGATATAGAGCTAACATGTTGCATTGGGATAGAGGAGGGGAGGGGGTGATAAGGCGAACCATAGACAGCTTAAAAAAAAAAAGGAAAAATCCTAAACAGACAGTTTATGGTGAATTATTTATTTGAAAAACACGTGCATATATTTCAGCCATATAATGACATTCTACAGAAAACAACAAGCCAGGAAAAGAGACTATCAAAATGTAAGCAATGAAGCGGGAAGAAAACTGTAATAAATTGACACAGTGTGCAGCGTCATAGAGCGAGACAGAAAGAGATGAAAGTCCACTTTAGTGGACCTTCATTGTGAAGAGGGCACTTGACTGATCGATTGTTTGCAGAAGGGAGAACAAAGACTTGACGCTGTCGCTGACTGTTGTCCGTTGGATCCAAAATATTGGCAACATGATAAACTCATTTACTTCTCTGGAAATATTTGTATGATCTCTATGCAGTAACAATAAAGAACGGAACACAAGTACGCCCACAAGTGATACCGTCAGTGCAATAACAGTTCCACAAACTGGGTGAGAATATGACTGTAGAAACATTCAGCAACATATGTGAACTAACGCACTGAACCTCAATTTTTTTTTTAATTTATATTCAAAAAATCAAAATAAAGGGAAAATATTTCAAGCTGTCCAAATTGTCTCTCAGAAAAAAAAAAAATTTAAATGTTGCAAATGTTGTTCATTGTTGATTGTTGACTGATGGGAACCCCATAGTATATTTTATTTTCTCGAAACCCAAACACAGAGCCTGAACACCGTCGAACTATATAATGACTACTTGTGTGTCAGAGAGAGGCTTAACCACAAAAATTATGTCAGTACATTTATTCGATAACAAGAATCAGCAGGCCAGGCAATATAAACAGATGCTTAAAAAAAAGTCCAAGAACTTTACAAACTGTAGACAACTCTCCCATGGATCAAGAAAAACATCGACATTCTAAATGGGTTGAACATCAAGGAGAACTGGCTCATAAACAGCATCCTGACCCAAAAGTTGGAAGTTTTTCGCCACATCAAACGTCATGATGGATTGAAAAAGACTAAGGAAAGGTGCATTTTATGGAAGGCGAGGCAGGAGTCGACCACCGCGAAGATGGATACAGGACATTGAAGATGCATTAGCATTGAAAGCACATGAGGTCGGAGAGCTGGCGGGGGAAGGGACTACTTTCATGCGAATCCGTGCTTGCAATCCATTGTATCGTCCAGGCATATTTGAGACATTTTCGTATGACTGACCACGGCAGTTTGATAGTCCAACTTTGTTCTCTTAAGAAAATCAACGACAATGTTAGATTCTTGGTTCCATAGGAAACGATAGGAATGAACGTCAAAAAACGTTTATTATTTGAGAGAGAGAGAGAGGGGGGGGGGGAGAAAGCGCGAGAGGGAGAGAAAGAGAAAGCAGGAAAAATATGGGGAGGGAATAAATTTTTTAAAATAAATTATACACTTTACATACACAAATTAGCATGTGGCTCCTGGGCAAATGTTCAGCAAGCTTATTTATTAAGATAGCCCTAATTATTATTATTATTATTATTATTATTATTATTATTATTATTATTATTATTATTATTATTATTATTTTACTGCTAATTTATAACGGCTTAGGCTCCTTTCGCCTCCCACTTTAACCCCCGATCCTCACCCACCCCTGTTTCGAAAATTTGCAACTTTCTTTCCCAACTCAAATATTTTTTTTGTATCAGCGCACCTGCTGTCAATTCCAAAACTAGTGTTATGCTTTTTTTTTAAATTTAAATGTGATAATGGTCACAAATATGTTTTCTGTATTTGATACTTCTACACAATATTCACTACTTGACCATTGTATGCATTTTCTACCGTATTTTTTAGATCCCGATCTGTTTCAGCCAATCAAACCAATCGAATAATGCACATATACAATGTGTGTGTGTATTTGTGTGTATGTATGTGTGTGTTTCAAATAAATATGAGAATTATGAGAGTAGCGCGCCTACATTGCTGCTAGGAATACCAGAACTGTGAATGAATATAAGCACAGAATGACACGAGAGGCACACCGGATGTAGTAAAAGTCCTATCAACTAGCAGAAAACGGGCAACAGTAACCGCCGGACGCTGATGTGTACGTTGAGGCCGGATCTGAGCATCCATGTGTGTGTCTTAAGTGTCGTGAAAATAAACTAAGTCATCACTTGACTGTTCCATAAACTAACTCATCACTTGACTGTTCCATAAACTAACTCATCACTTGACTGTTCCACCAGTTCTTTTCGTAACGTTTTTTTTTTTTTTTGAGACTACTTAGTAAATTCATATTAAAGAGGTGTGACGGTAATACACGTTCTGCACCTTCATGTATATCTTAAAGTGTTGCTTTCTTAATATTGTTGCCTGCTATCAGTGTAAGTGTTCAAGCGCAAAGTCTCTTGACGTTCCACGTTGTCTATTGCTTTTGAATAGCTTACAATGATTCTAACATTACAGTAAACCTCAACATGACAGCCGACAGACTGACAACAATATGGAAGACTAACCCAGCCGTGTGTATAATATAATATATATGATGATGGCAAGCGGTTATACCAGAAGCACATATATTAGCAAGTATGAATCAGAACACTCAGGGCATTACAGAGCAGATAAACATGACAAAACTCACTGAAGTGAACAATTCACAATCTTAAGAATCAGCGCCGGACTTAACCTGTTAACACCTGCCAGACGGGAAAAAAAAGATGCTAAACTTGTCTGTAAGTCTGTCGATACATGCAAAACAAGCTAAACTTGTCTGTAAGTCTGTCGATACATGCAGAACAAGCTAAACTTGTCTGTAAGTCTACCGATACATGCAGAACAAGCTAAATTTGTCTGTAAGTCTGTCGATACATGAAGAACAAGCTAAACTTGTCTGTAAGTCTGTCGATACATGCAGAACAAGCTAAATTTGTCTGTAAGTCTGTCGATACATGCAGAACAAGCTAAATTTGTCTGTAAGTCTACCGATACATGCAGAACAAGCGCAAATGTAAGTTTGTCAATACATGCAGAACAAGCTAAACTTGTCTGTAAGTCTGTCGATGCATGCAGAACAAGCTAAACTTGTCTGTAAGTCTGTCGATGCATGCAGAACAAGCTAAACTTGTCTGTAAGTCTGTCAATGCGTGCAGAACAAGCTAAACTTGTCTTTAAGTCTGTTGATACACACAGAACAAGCTAAACTTGTCTGTAAGTCTGTCGATACATACAGAACAAGCTAAACTTGTCTGTAAGTCTGTCGATACATGCAGAAAAGGCTAAACTTATCTGTAAGTTTGTCGACACATGCAGAATAAGCTAAACTTGTCTATAAGTCTGTCGGTACATGCAGAACAAGCTAAACTTGTCTATAAGTCTGTCGATACATGCAGAACAAGCTAAATTTGTCTATAAGTCTGTCGATACATGCAGAACAAGCTAAATTTGTCTGTAAGTCTGTCGATGCATGCAGAACAAGCTAAATTTGTCTGTAAGTCTGTCGATACGTGCAGAACAAGCTAAATTTGTCTGTAAGTCTGTCGTTCATGCAGAACAAGCTAAATTTGTCTGTAAGTCTGTCGATACATGAAAAACAAGCTAAACTTGTCTGTAAGTCTGTCGATATATGCAGAACAAGCTTAACTTGTCTGTAAACAGAATAAATCTGTTTGTTTTGTTACGCCTACATCTTTTCCGAACAAATAATATTTAGAAGTCAACAAGTTGTTATTGGTACCATCATAACTGGAAATGTTCGCTGGCTGCTGAAGATGAAAATAGCGCTCTTAAGGGAACGTCCTGAGTGCTGTGATGTCGGTTCTCAACTTAAAACATTTTGACTGTTGCTTTTTTCAATGTATAGTAACAATTTGTTAACAAGAATTCGCTTAAGAATAACACTCGATTGACATGAACAAAATGTTCATCTCAGCAGTTCTTCTTCTTCCTCTTCTTCTTCTTCTTCTTCTTCTTCTTCTTCTTCTTCTTCTTCTTCTTCTTCTTCTTCTTCTTCTTCTTCTTCTTCCTCGTCACCTTCTTTTTCTTCTTTTTTTTTCCTCCACCTTGTACCTCATTAAAGTGTCCCGGGAAGATGAAACATTCGTTGATGAGTTCTGCCAAGAGCACTATTAAGATTTACGTTCATTTCTGTAAGGTTGTTCTTAATGCCATCACTCCATATTTTCCGAGGTTTTCCTCTCGCTCTATACCCGTTGTAACGTTTCAGTGTAGCTGTGACAGATAATACCAGGACATTCTTGTTAGGTGTCCAAACCACTTCATTTGTTCTTTGATAACCTGTAAGACTGGCTTTATTCCTAACATTCGTCTGAATTCGTGATTTCGTATCCTGTATTTCCTTTGTAACTCCTGCAGCTCTTCTAGGGCATTTCATCTCTGTTGTCACGTTGTTACGTTTATTAGAGGTTTTCCCGTTTAGCACCAATAGCATAGTGTTGGTCAAAAAATAGTCCTGATAAGATTCACTTTAGTACTCCGGGGTATCAGCTTGTGAGTCAACATGAAAGTTTCCCCATTACTTGATTAGCTTTGACACATCGCGAGCTAATTTCTCAGTCCAGTTTTCCATCGGATGTAACGATTGCTTCTAAATACTCGAATTTCTCTGTTTGTCTTAAGGCGTTATCTTTAAATTTTATTTCCTAATTGTCTCTCTGTCTTCCTATCACCATTGTCTTTGTCTTCATAGTGTTGATTCATACATTATATTCCTCTCCTGTGTTGTTAATTTGATTTAGCTGATGCTGATTTCTGGTCGTCGGCCAATAGTAATTATGTAATATCTTCTTCACGATTAAAGTGCGTTTCCTTACATAAAGTATCTCGGCAGTGATATATTATTATGAATGATCCCTTGTTGACACGTATTTTTTTTTTAACATAACTCGATTTTCAGTTCCTCTAAAATCGTGTAAGCGAGGTTTTACTGTATTGGAGTGTGTGGAGTGTGCAAGAAGAAGAAGAAGTAGTAGAAAAAGGACGACAGAGAAGAAAGAGAAGAAGAAGGAGGAGGAGGAGAAAAAAAAGGAATAAGGAGTTCAAACAATCAACAACACCAACATTCTAAAAATGCAGTCTGCTTTGTGGAAAGAATACGAAGATAGTTTGGACGCGGATTAAAAGGTTTCGATAAGCAAAGTCAAGATGAGAATAAAAGCCATAAGAAACAGAGAAGAGAGTTAGGATCCAAGAAAAATGATGAACGGCAAGAAACTAAAGAGAATTACAAGACCGAAAACACACATCGAAGAGCTGACACAAATACTTCAGCTATCTGTTCAAACCTACCTGAAGAAATAAAAGACATGGAAGATAACGAAAATATAGTCAAAACAACTGAGTGTGAAAAAAAAAAACGATAAGGAGATCAGACAAGGGGGTAGGGGGAAAAGGGGAGAGGGGGCGTACGAAACGCTTCTTTAAACAAGTTACGTATTACTTGTGTTCCGTGCTAAAACGGCGGTCTGACAGATTCGTGCCCCGTCACTGACGCAGCAACCATCTCCGTGTCTCCGTGCTCAGTGTCGAGCTCCGTCATTGATGCAACAACCATCTCTGTGTCTCCGTGCTCAGTGTCGTGCTCCGTCATTGATTCAGCAACCATCTCTGTGTCTCCGTGCTCATTATCGTGCTTCGTCATTGATGCAGCAACCATCTCCGTGTCTCCGTGCTCAGTGTCGTGCCCCGTCATCGACGCAGCAACCATCTCCGTGCTTCCATGCTCATTATCGTGCTGCGTCATTGATGCAGCAACCATCTTTGTGCTCAGTGTCGTGCTCCGTCATTGAAGCAGCAACCATCTTTGTGCTCAGTGTCGTGCTCCGTCATTGATGCAGCAACCATCTTTGTGCTCAGTGTCGTGCTCCGTCATTGATGCAGCAACCATCTTTGTGCTCAGTGTCGTGCTCCGTCATTGATGCAGCAACCATCTTTGTGCTCAGTGTCGTGCTCCGTCATTGATGCAGCAACCATCTTCGTGCTCAGTGTCGTGCTCCGTCATTGATGCAGTAACCATCTCCGTGTCTCCGTGCTCATTATCGTGCTCCGTCATTGATGCAGCTACCATCTCCGTGTCTCCGTGCTCAGTGTCGTGCCCCGTCATCGACGCAGCAACCATCTCCGTGTCTCCGTGCTCAGTGTCGTGCCGTGCTCCGTCATTGATGCAGCTACCATCTCCGTGTCTCCGTGCTCAGTGTCGTGCCCCGTCATCGACGCAGCAACCATCTCCGTGTCTCCGTGCTCAGTGTCGTGCCCCGTCATTGATGCAGCAACCATCTCCGTGTCTCCGTGCTCATTATCGTGCTCCGTCATTGATGCAGCAACCATCTCCGTGTCTCCGTGCTCAGTGTCGTGCCCCGTCATCGACGCAGCAACCATCTCCGTGCTTCCATGCTCATTATCGTGCTCCGTCATTGATGCAGCAACCATCTCCGTGTCTCCGTGCTCAGTGTCGTGCCCCGTCATTGATGCAGCAACCATCTCCGTGTCTCCGTGCTCAGTGTCGTGCCCCGTCATTGATGCAGCAACCATCTCCGTGTCTCCGTGCTCAGTGTCGTGCTCCGTCAATGATGCAGCAACCATCTCCGTGCTCAGTGTCGTGCTCCGTCATTGATGAAACAACCATCTCCGTGTCTCCGTGCTCAGTGTCGTGCCGTGCCCCGTCATTGATGCAACAACCATCTCCGTGTCTCCGTGCTCAGTGTCGTGCCCCGTCATCGACGCAGCAACAATCTCCGTGCTTCCATGCTCGGTGTATCCAATAGGAGTTGACTAGCATATCTGCTTTCTTGCCCCACTACTGGTTCTCCTCGTTTAATGCTCATTTCCTACAGGCAGTTCATCGTCTATGACTCCTTTGTCTCGAAGTCTCTAGAACTCAGGACATTCAATATGTCTGCCATGTCCATACTTCTTTCACACCAGACATGGCCAAGCCAGTCTGTTTGAACTTTTGTTTGTTTCGCCCCGGCGTGTCTAAATATGAATACTCAAGATAACTTCCTGATGCGGGATTTCTAGATGCTGTCAACCCATTCTACTTGGAGTTGCCAGTTTGGATTTTTAAACACTGCTTCTTGAGTATGTCACTGCCTGAGCGTGTTGCTTTCTGTTATACCAGCCATACAAGTGCCTATGGCATCTGTTGTCTCCATTGTCATGCTAGACGTAGATGAAGTGAATGCCTTTCTTCTATTGTTGTCTTCTCATTCACATGTGCTGTATATAGTCATTCAGCCATTGGTATAGATGTTGACGACACTTGCTCGCGTGTGCTCGTGCATGAGGACTCTTTATATCAGCATCAGTGGCTGTGTCGCAATACTAGTGGTGCCATTATGTGATTAAAATTGATCACGTGTGCAACTACTGATCTGTTGGTGACTTCTGCTACCATCCATGATGAACTGCATTTCTAATGTCAGACTGTTTGTGTTAGCACTTCAGATGGCTACCGTGTGCTATTATGCGTGTGTATGCTAGTGCATATGCTGAGACAGCAGTCCGTCAGTTTTTCCACAAATCTGCGTGATTTTAGTTGGCACAAAAGCGGCGCAACTATGGGGTGACCCGTTTGCTATGAAGCTGAAACTAAGATTACCAGATTACCACATACACACTCACACAAACACACACACACGTGCGCGCAAACACGCACGCACGCATTCACGCATACATACATACATACATACATACATACATACATACATACATACATACATACATACATACATACATACATACATACATACATACATACATACATACATACATACATACATACATACATACATACATACATACATACATACATACATACATACATACATACATACATACATACACATACATACATACATACATACATACATACATACATACATACATACATACATACATACATACATACATACATACATACATACATACATACATACATACATACATACATACATACATACATACATACATACATACATACATACATACATACATACATACATACATACATACATACATACATACATACATACATACATACATACATACATACATACATACATACATACATACATACATACATACATACATACATACATACATACATACATACATACATACATACATACATACATACATACATACATACATACATACATACATACATACATACATACATACATACATACATACATACATACATACATACATACATACATACATACATACATACATACATACATACATACATACATACATACATACATACATACATACATACATACATACATACATACATACATACATACATACATACATACATACATACATACATACATACATACATACATACATACATACATACATACATACATACATACATACATACATACATACATACATACATACATACATACATACATACATACATACATACATACATACATACATCCATCCATACATCCATCATCCATACATACATACATCCATCCATACATACATACATACATACATACATACATACATACATACATATACATACATACATACATACATACATACATACATACATACATACATACATACATACATACATACATACATACATACATACATACATACATACATACATACATACATACATACATACATACATACATACATACATACATACATACATACATACATACATACATACATCATACATACATACATACATACATACATACATACATACATACATACATACATACATACATACATACATACATACATACATACATACATACATACATACATACATACATACATACATACATACATACATACATACATACATACATACATACATACATACATACATACATACATACATACATACATACATACATACATACATACATACATACATACATACATACATACATACATACATACATACATACATACATACATACATACATACATACATACATACATACATACATACATACATACATACATACATACATACATACATACATACATACATACAGACATACAGACATACAGACATACAGACGGACAGATATGTGTGCAGCATTCTTATATTGGTACTATATTACTACTTTATCAGAGTTCTGTGCTCCCAGTCGTATTCCTCACCTGACAACCTCCATTTATTTATGTTTTTTTAAAGCTGCCACTAAAAACAGCAGAGCTGTCTTTAATGCATATTTTGTGTAATCATTGAGTGAAATGTTGAAGGCCATACTTGAATGTCTCTAACTTCTTTTGTGTGGCATTGATTTAACGCTCACGACTCACTGAATATCTAAAGCGATAAAGATGTTTATGTAAGTTTAAACAGAAAAGCAATCATTTTCTGTTAGCACGGTAAAGGTTGAAATAGATCAACTAATAAATTATTATTTTACAGTGCCGTGTCTTTAGTTACATTGGCTTGTTTATGCCTACAAACTCTTTTGATCACATTATACTACATTTTTTGAAAACTTTGTTTCTGTCTTCTTTCGCTGGACGTCTGTTGATATTTAGGTCGAGGAATTCAATGATGCAACTTGTTGTTGCTGGCACCAGTATGTAGGAGTACGATGACCATAAACGTTGCACCTGTGGACCGTCTACAAGATTCAAACATCCAAACAAAGACTCTCACAATGGGACTGTGTTTTTGCACCACCTATGTCAAGTGGTTAAGCTCATCTAGGTATTTGTTTATGTTTATCTTTTCCTTGCTTATTGCCTTGTCAAGTTTACACGTTCCCAGGCAGTTTATTCTTCTTCATAAGACTCTTAAAATTCTTGACTGTTTACGTTCGAAATACTAAATAGTTTTCGTTTTTCGTCTGTTTCTTGGAGGACTGCCTTCTCATCTATTGGTATTTTGTGAACTCCGAGCTATTTAAGATATTTAAACCTAAAAATGACTTAGAAAAATAGCAATGGATGGTATGCTTCGAGTAAGAAAATGCAGGGGTAGATCAACATGGAAGCGAGCATACCATGCGTATCTATCTTCGTTTCGGCACATGGTGAGACAGGATTCGAGTGCAGAAACAAAGTAATCAAAAAAAAGAGAGGGCAACGACAAGCTTACAATGGCAAAATCAAGGGTGCATATAATGTTTTTTGCCTAAGAAAGAGAGTGACTTCCCTTTCTTTTTATGCCCCGTAGTATCGTTGAGCCTGTTCTATGTTGCGGGGGTGTCACACATAATGAGGGGGCCAGCAACACCCTGTATTTTACTCATTGATTGTTGCGGCCGGCGATGTCGCGTGTTCTATACTCTACGATGCAAGCTCTTTCAGCGGTCCCAAAATATGTAGTACTAGCCCTAACCCCAACTTCCCTACCCAACGGCCTCACCCTATGTCCCACGAGAGAGTGCAACCTACGTACTACGACTGCGTGCAGCCTAGGTCCCGTCCCACGCTGCACGCTCTCGTGGGACGTAGACATACAAAAGTACCGATTTGAGATTATAATTAAAAATGTAAAGTTTAGTTTTTTTTTTTTTTTTTTTTAGTTTTCTTTGACCTCCACAAATTCCCTATTGCTTTGAAAGCGTACCCTGCCTTTTGTATTAGTATTTTAATACCTCTGTACGTTTCCTTATCTTTACATTACTGTCCAAATAGGTGTACGACACTACGTCTTGGAGTAGAGTACCATTAAGAGAAACCCCATTACTATTTGCCCAATTAAATCTCATTATCTTCATCTTTTCAGATCTAGCTGTTTTGATCTTGCATAAAGTATGTTTAATTTATCTTGCACCTGATTCCGTGAATGGGACAGAAAGAAATTTCACCAGCGAAGTCTAGATCGTCAAGCTGTTTTGTAGTGGTCCACTGAATTCTATACCTGGTGTTAGCGGTTGCTGTTTTCATAAAGCAAAAGTGGTGGACAGTGCAATATAACGGACAGGTAATCCATATCTAGAAAGACTAATTCAGATGGGGATAAGCCGGGGTTCTGGACGATATTCAAACACTTAGGGGAAAACACAGGCAGACTTTTAATCAGATGGCAAATGGCATTATAAGCATAAGAACCCATCTTTGGCTACTGAGGAAGCAGGCGGAGTATTGTGGGAATGCCCTGAGTGCAGTGATGTCAATTATTGATAATTCTTTTTTTTTTTTTTTTTCAGTTAAAAGGTAAAAGATTGGGTTGCTATTTCAGCTGATATTATGGACCCCTTAAATTTGTGATGCTGACGACTGAAGTACATACACAGCTAACAGGTTTAGGCTGACCTTCCATTACGGATGCAGTATCATTAAAGTAAAGGGATGTAACCGGAAATTTGCAGAACCGAATGCTTTTACCAAATGTATCTGCACTTTCCTGACTACAACATGCAACAATACCCCAGCTGTGTAGCAACGTTACCCCTAGCTGTATACACTTACGAATTACAGTAACCTGATCTTACTTTGTAACAAATAAACACCTATAATTTAACTGAGCATTTTTCTGTAGGGTAATTATTAAAATAATCATAAGTTAGACAAAACTTTATATAAGAAATTAACCGTTTTGATATGTAAAAAATGCAAGCATATACTTACACAACTCATTCACAGACAGACAGACAGACAGACAGACAGACAGACAGACAGACAGACAGACAGACAGACAGACAGACAGACAGACAGACAGACAGACTGACAGACAGACAGGACAGACAGACAGACAGACAGACAGACAGACAGACAGACAGACAGACAGACAGACAGACAGACAGACAGACAGACAGACAGACAGACAGACAGACAGACAGACAGACAGACAGACAGACAGACAGACAGACAGACAGACAGACAGACAGACAGACCAGACAGACAGACAGACGGACAGACAGACAGACAGACAGACAGACAGACAGACCAGACAGACAGACAGACAGGACAGACAGACAGACAGACAGACAGACCAGACCATACAGACAGACAGACAGACAGACAGACAGACAGACAGACAGACAGACAGACAGACAGACAGGCAGGCAGGCAGGCAGGCAGGCAGGCAGGCAGGCAGGCAGGCAGGCAGGCAGACAGACAGACAGACAGACAGACAGACAGACAGACAGGCAGGCAGGCAGGCAGGCAGGCAGGCAGGCAGGCAGGCAGACAGACAGACAGGCAGAGATGGAGGAGAAAAGAAGGTTACCATAAAGTGGAAATAAAATGTAGAGAAATTTGTATTTATACTTTACTAAATATACTAAAACATTAGGTAAAGTGAAATATTCAAAAAATAATCGGATTTTTTAATTTTAGTAGAGTTTTAAAAAACCATTGCAAAAATTAGAACCAGAGATGACCCATTCCACCGTCAGAATGTGTCAATGACAGTCAAAGAAGACCCATACATGAAGAGGGTAAGATCAGAGAAAGATGGAAAGAATATTTACAGACTCTTCTAGGCGTAACAAAAATGAAGGAACTGTACCATTCACACCTAGATATAGACACGAGCAACAGCCTGGAATAATTGAACAAGCAGTCAGAGAAGCAATAAGAAGCACACAAAAAAGGCCGCTTGAGTTGATGGAATTACAGTTGAGGCAATACAGGCCTGTGGAGAAACTAGAGTCCCCAGGCTATTCCATATTTTTAGGAAAGCCTGGAATTAAAGAACTGTACCAATATACTTGCAAAGAGCCATTATGGTACCCATATGGAAAAGAAAAGGCAATAAGCAAAAGTGTAACACTTACAGAGGCATCTCCCTTTTAAGCCACGTACATAAAATGTTTACCAAGATTCTAGAATACCGAATTAGATCTGTTAAAAAACCGATTCTGAGCCAAGCACAGGTCGGATTCAGGAAAGGAAGAGGGTGTACTGACGCTATTTTCACTCTAAGGCAAATTAGCGAAAAGATAATAGAACATGGACACCAAATGCACATCGCTTTTATAGATCAAGAAAAGGCTTCTGACCTAGTGAACAGAGATTTACTATGGGTTGTCCTTGAAAAAGATGTTATAAATGGAACAGTGCTAGACTGTGCAAGAGCTATTTATAGAGAAGTGAAAGCGCCATCAGAACAAGAGCTGGCCTCATAGACTAGTTCCCAGTAACATCAGGAGTAAAGCTTTATTTTTTATAATATTCATGGACAATATTAACAATATAGACGATTAGTGCTATTCCACAGTGAAAGTAAATAACTGCAGGACCACATAAACTTACTATACAACAGTTGCCTGAAACATCACATGAAGGTCAATATTGAGACAACACAAATCATGAGAATAAGAAAAGGCATAAAGATCAAAGATCAAAGTCTGAAACAAGTTCAAGAATTGAAACACTTAGGAAGCATCTTTGAATACAATGGTAAAATAGACAGAGAGATAGAAACGAGAATCCAACAAGCCAACAATGTCAGTACCAACTTGCTCTAATTTTAAAACACTCTATTTATACCGACTTTAGGTTACCAATATCAGACTTTGACGAAAGAACTCGAGGGAAAACTAACCACCTGTGAGATGAGATGTTTGAGAATGGCTGTCCAAAAAAAAAAAAAAAAAAGAGATCGAGTGAGAAACGACGTGATCACAAGAACTGTTGAAACAACACCCATCGTCAAATTTATTGAGAAACAAAGAATGAAATGGTTTGGTCATCCAATGATAATGAAACCAATGATGCCAGCAGCAAGAGCGTACAACCAGAAAATCGAAACACGAAGAGGGAGGGGAAGACCGAGACCGAGAAGAATATGGATTGAAGGAGTCACTGACACTCTGAGACTACGTAACACTACTTCATATCAAGCGACCAAACACACCCTGGCTCGGCTGCCGATCGACTGATGAACTGTGACGTCCCAGCGCCATAAGCGGATATTGACAAAAGAAGCTCTGCTTTCAATGGCAAACATCGACACTGTCTTCAAAAGACATAAATAAAATAGTCGCGACAGAAATAAAATGTTTACTTACTATGCTGGGTGTAACCAGGAAAGATCGACTTAGGAACGATCATATCAGGAGGAGAATCGGCACAGAACTAATGCTGAATGTTATAGTTATACAAATTAAATGGTTTGGCCATATAACAAGACTAGCTGCAGCCCCACGCGTTGCTGTGGCCCAGAATGGTAAACTGGAAAAGAAAGAAAATAGAGAGCACACCTGGTTAATATGGTTAATATTGCACAGCTACAGAGAGTCTGATATGCCAACCCTAGAACACGCAACATATTAGTGAATGTCGATATTAGTGGTCGAATAAAGTGCACTGTTAGAGAGAGAAAAAATAAAAGATTATTTGTTTATCAAGGCTAAAGCATCTGGTGTGCTTAAAGAGGTAAAAGTAATGCTGACTGAAAATGAAAATAGCTGAGGATGAGGTATAAAAAAAAAAAATAAGAAATGAGAACTGTAAAATAACGTTATACGCTTTCTGAGCTAACAGTGCTGTCATAAACCACCCACCCCCCCCCCCCCCCTTCCCCTCCCTTCCCCAATCATATCTCCCTCTCAGAATGATTTAACAACTATCAAGTGGCGACAATGTTAAAATAAAAATAGTTAAGAAATGAGAAAGTTAAATAATATTTTAAGCTCTCTCAGTTAACAGTGTCTGGCATCAACCCCCCCCCCCCCCCCCCCCCCCCCCCCCCCCCCACCCCCAGCCCCACCCCGGTGATAATCATATCATCCTCTACGAAGTATGGGAAAGTTAGTGCCTGACCAAATATTGTTGTTAAATTGAGCTTGTCATCCGTGTCCACCCAGACAAAAATAGGTAGCATTAATCTGTACTGAGAAGTAAATGTGGCCAGTGTAACAGCTACCACATCACCCATCGAGTACCAGTACTACTGCTACCACTACCACCACCACCGTCACAACAAAAACAACAACACAAAATGGTCACTACTGTCTGTATAGGTCGTTGTAGTCAGAGGAGTTGGCGCCGCATGCTGTCGCCACGGACTGTTTAGTTTAAGTGTGTCCCCGACATAAAACTCCATCACCTAACCAGTGGTGGAACCCACAGTAATATTCCGTGATTAAAAAAAAAAAGTACACTATACTCACAAATAGCGGAAATAAAAACCGCACTCGTCATATCTCCCTCTCCGAAGGGACAATGTTTAACTAACCTTGTCATCCGTGTCGACCTAAACCAAACTGGACCGTAAGTCTTCTTAGTTAACAGTTTCTGTCATCAACGAATAGTTTTTGATCGAGTGAATCGTCGGGGGGACGCTAATCTGGACTGTACTGAAATCGGATGTCTTTGGGCGTAAGGCGCAGATGTCGCAACTTAGCTGTAAACCACAACACAACGTGCCAATCGCTCCCTTAGGGGAAAAATAAATTAGCACCCAGCGGGGAATTGAACACCGGTCATCCGCGTGAAGGGTGGATACTTATAACTCTACCACCGAAGACTGAAGACTTTAGGTCAGATATCGCAGCCTAGCTGTAAACCCCAAAATCGAACGGGGAAAAAAGCGTAGATATTACAGCCTAGCTATAAACCACAATAAAACGTGGCAGCCACCCAGTTAGGGCCCCAAAAATATTATATCACCCAGCGGGGAATCAAACCCCTATCACCCGAGTAAAAATCGAAATGCTTACAATTAACTACGCTACTAAATACTCAAGCATTTAGTAGACATGAAAGTATATAATAATAATGTGAAGTTCGGTGTTACACAGTCAAAGGTGGCCAATCGATTAAAAACAAATCCGAGCGGGCAACGAAACAAATAATGATTTGACCGTTGCTGTAGCTACGTCGTTCGTGGTTTGTGCGATTTTATAACAAAAAATCACGCTTTGAGTCAGAGGCAACGTTGTTTGAAAATTTGAAAGCAATCGGTTTAGTAGTTTCCGAGTTAAGAGTTAACAAACTCGGAAAATTACCATTTATATTAATATAGATTGGCAACAGACAGGGTACTACAGAGAGTAATTTTATACAGATAATTTGTGGTAACAGACGCAGAGGTCGACAGCGCAGAACATGAACCGCAGAAATATCAGAGACACTGAAAAGTACTATATACGAAGTGAAAAGAAGGACCCGTTCTAGAGATCTCTTCCTCTCCTGACGCCGCGAGGCATTCCAGGAGTAGAAGAAAGAAAGAAGAAAAAGACAAATGAAGAAGTCGAACTTTTTTGAAAATAATACACAAAAAATGATTGTAGCGATCTCATAATTAAAAAAAAAAAAGGTAATATATGTTAACAAAAATCAGATATGGGGAAAGAAATTGAAATGAGAACTGTTCGCACATTAGACAAGGTGTAACACCGAGTAGTGAGAAAAAATGGTGTTTAAAAACGCGTGATCTTTTTTAATTTGTATAGTAAAAACTACGTTGAAATTCATTCAAGCCATGATTAGCCAGTGATGTATACGATTACTTCGCTTACCTTATTCTGTGTGTGGGTTTGTGAATGCCCTATGTGTTCGTAACAATACATATGCATATATGGCGGCAACACGTCGTCGAGTTGTCATGACAGTTGGTTGTGCACCAATCGTATCCGGGACACTTGGTCGTGTGATGTCTGCCCATTAGCAACTTTAGCACACAACACTAAGCACCCTAAGAAAGTGCTTAGTGTCGCTGTGTACTGAACTTACTTTTCTGTTCGATTCTACTAGAGGCCAGAGTGGTAATGGCCAACGTTAGTTGTAAAGGCGCTAGATGATGATGATGATGACAGAGATGAATGCAAAAAGTCCGCGCTACTTGACGCGTGAGACAAATGTTTCTTGAGATTAACTGGTAACAGCGGTGTCCACGAGTTTTGTCAGACCCAGGTGTGACCTGCCGCTGAACTTGAACCTGTGTCCACGTCAGTGGCTTTCAGTTCGTCTTACTGTAAGGACGTCTTGTCCAAGTCCAGTGGTTGAATGGACTGTGTTTTAACAATGTTTTATTCTGTGGAATTCCTGTGAACCGTCTGTGATGATTATGGTGTATCGTGAGTTCGACTTTATGGAATTCTGTCAGTAATGTCTAGAAGGGACGTGTGTCGGCCAGGTGTTGTGGGACGACAGTGTTGCGGCTATGGGACACGTGGTGAGCGGTTTTCTGTAAGGGCACGGAAGGAGAACCAAGTGTGGGAAGGGGGGTGGGGGGGAGTATCGGATGCTGACAGACGGGATGTTAGTCAACGATACTTCAGTTAGAGACTGGGATAGCAGACGGGAGGTCTGAAGTCTTCACCAAGAGGTGCACCTATCTTGAATCCCATGTGGTGGTGGCGTCGTTTAGAGAACGAACCACCAGAGGATAGTCACTGTACATCACCCAGGTGTATCTGCGAGGTCGGTTGTGAGTTGCCCGTAGCAGGCACCTGGGACATAGTTCGCTGGGGTGTTTCGTCCATGTATAGACAAACTGCCGATGTGAGTATTGGGAAGGCAGTAGAAGACATGACAGTGTGCCTTCGATCACCATTTTATCTTCGTGGTAATGTTTTGTCCACAGTAGAGACTGGGTGACTATGAAGGATCATTCTTGGCGTGGTGTATTATGTTTCAGTACTCGTAGGCGGTATTAGCTTGTTGCGTGTGGCTAAGCGTATATTGTGGTGCTTTTATTCGGGTTGGCCCTTCTTTACTTGTTATAATCAAATCAACATGAGCCGTGTCAATGAGAGTAGGTGGTGTGATTAGTGGATGGGGGGAATCCTGTGTGTAGGTGAGAGGTCAGACATTTATACAAATAAATCCCCTAGACCATTGGAAAGTGTTTGGTACATCCCCCGATCGCACACACCAAGTGCGCCTAATGGCTGACCTGGTCATCTTTGTGTGTATGAAATTTGTCGCTCTCAGCACATCATATACATATAGTAATTAACGGCATTTTGTACAAAGGCAGTCATGTCAATGCTGATATAATTGGATGACATATTATCGCATAAGTCTGGATGATAGGTTGATTAGAAGGATGTCGCTTCAATTATATATAAAGACATTTGCTTCATTTCCATCATTATTATTATTTGACATGTCTTAAAAGAAGATTTATTGATTGGAGGGTCGACATCATAACTCACCGGGCATACCGTTACAAATCAATAAAGATACAGTAGTCCACTTCCAAACTAGAAATCTTTACATCCCAGTGACACAAAATTATTTGCCGTCTCCGCAATGAAGGTTGGCTACATTGTACCACTGCTAACATTGGAATATTGCTTGGTGAAGCCCCAATCTCTTCCACACTGCGAGTATCGTACTGTGGTCCGAAAACCAAGGGGATTTATTTTAAAATGTTTCATGTTTAAGTAAGAATCGACATCACAGCACTCGGGACATTCCCATGAGCGCTTCGCACCAATCTTCAGCAGCAAGCGGAGAGTTCCACTTCCGACGGTACCAAAAACAGTCTGGTCGTTTATCCGTCTCATCTTGTCCCTGGGTGTTGATCGTCGGCCAGATCCTCTGGTCCCTCCTCGCAGCGCCATTCTCCTCAGACTGTGATGATTCATGTGTGCCTTTGCATCCATTTCAGCCTTTGCTCTGTTCACTCTCTGCCAAGGACCCTTACAACATCTATCTTGTCATGCATCAATTCAGGACCAAGCTGTGCAAAACCAGACAGTCTATCTGTCGATTAATTTCCTTATACACCGGCATGACTTGGAGAAAATACCCAAAAGACACTAACTACCCAGGACCTCTGAAGCGATGCTTGCCACTTTTCATGGAGCATACCTGTCTCCACTTTTCTCAACATGTTCTGTGTATAGGGTTCTGATCACAGCGGGCCTTGAGTGCAAGGACGGGGCAGCGAAAGTCCCTGCACTCATGGCCCACTGTGATCAAAACCCTATACAAGTCTGACGTTTGCTGAGACACTTTGCTCCACTTCTGTCCTCACCCAATGTAATCAAGCCTGCACACATGACTAATTGTGTTTTCATGCAGGAGGTGTTTCTTGTCTGCGGCATTCGCTTGCAGAACATTTAGCTGATCTGTAATAGTCGGTAGTGCGAGTATATATCGCATATATACTACCATAGTATATCCAGTACAACACAGAATTATACTCATGGCTTCATTCTGCAAGCATTCCAGTTTTTTGTTGTTTAGTCTGACCTCACCTTGCTATCTTTGGGCCTGGTACTTTTCATGTAGAGGATTTTTTATCCGTGCTATCGCCCCACCCCCTCTCTCTCTCTCTGTCTCTCTGTCTCTCTCTCTCTCTCTCTCTCTCTCTCTCTGTCTCTCTCTGTCTCTCTCTCTCTCTCTCTCTCTCTCTGTCTCTCTCTCTCTCTCTCTCTCTCTCTCTCTCTCTCTCTCTCTCTCTCTCTCTCTCTCTCTCTCTCTCTCTCTGTTTCACCAACCTCTCTTCTTTACCGATTGTCCTGTCGTGCGTACTCCAGTATTTATATTCTTATCAAAAATGATAAATATTTTTAACATCTGCTTACAAAAAATGAATTTCATTTGCCGTTTTTCTATTCCATATGATACTGCATTGACATTCTTTTTGACGACTGAAAGACTTTCTGTGACAATATGTTAATTGTCCCTTATTCAGTTTGTCCACATCTAACAACAGCATTCAGAAACACGCATGGCGCTAAGACTGACATATAATTTGACTTTGTACTTTTTTTAAATTAAGTGACTACCAGAGTTGTGTTCTTAACCAGCAGAACTTACCTAGAGGTGTAGCCTCGGCTGTACGTGTGGTTCTATGCATCACAGTAACAGAACATAAGATCGTCAGAAATGATGCTCTGTATGTATGGTAAGCAGACATAGTCAAATCTGAGGCATTCACATATTTGTAATCACAGTGCTATTGCCGTAAAACTTTCTATACAATACGCATTTTTGTTTCTATGTATGTAGGTTAAATAAACAATGCAATGAAACTAAAAATATATTGCTGACGACTGCGTCATATGTCTCACATGCCATAAACTATATAAATATTTTAGTATGCTATCAAGTATAAGCAAACACTAGACCTCATATGAGCGGTTAAAAGTCGTATTTCACGTACAGTTTAGCGAGAATGAAACACAATGTTTGTCTGTCGTCCAAATAAAACTAAATGGAAACTCTCGTTTGACCCATTGTGACGGTCTCCAGCAACAGTAAATCGACCGTGTCGCCGTAACTACAAAATTCACTTCAGTTTATTAAAACTCATAACCAGATCCATGACAAATCCATGACAGTATAGCCTGTAAAACTCCAAATTGTGTTTTATTGGCTGTCGGTTTTTATAGGTAATTACATTAGGCATAACATTTATATTTGAACTTAGTTTATTTGTTAGAAATTGTTTCTCTACAGATAATTCCTTTCTAAAGTTTAACGTGGTCTGTTGTTGCATTTGCACACCCCCAGACGCGCACTGGCAAAACAGGCAGACTGAAATTACACCAAATAGCTACGCGAAGCTGCCAATAGTGCCTAGTTGTACCTAATTGACCGTGAATAGGTGAAGTCAATAATCAGCGTAGTGTAGGTTCATTAGGTCGGAAAGCAGATTTGGATATCAATAATCTGTCCCTAAGTTGCCAATTAAATTCCAAGTTAGATGGTCTAAAATATATCATATCTGTACAATCAGTGAGGCGTGGGCACTTTTTCCTTTAGTCAATGCCATAAAACATTTCTTCGTGGGAAAGTGGTCTAGCCCTTTTCCTCGCGCTCTGAAGGTCGTGGGTTCGTTTCACGGATGTGCCGTTCAGTTCACGAGTACAATTTTTACAGAAATCCCCAAGGATCGTCGCCGGAGCTAAGTTCATGCTCTGTGCGGCGCTCTCGGCAGGCGGCTATAGGTTCTGTGGAGAGAGAACGAGACATAGGGGATAAAGCCCGGGTGTGAAGTCGATCGTCTCGACTTTAACCTTTAACATATATGTATGTATTCGTTTAAATAAGGAGCGAGCCTAACCATGATATTAGTCTTAGTAATAGAATATACACACATTGCACTCCTACAAATTTCCCAGATTATGTTCGCCTTATCAGCAATCGGATCAATCAATTACAAAATGTAAGTGAAGCTTCTGGAAATTACACCCGGCACTTCAGGAGGACTCAAATCCAAGTCGATATCACATGACTAGGCTTAACAGACTGTGAAGAAAAATAGTTTACCTTTAATATTTTTATCGCTTTTCTAGAATTAAAAAAGAAACAAATCGATTATCTCACATGCATAGGTTTGCTGGGTCCTCTATACCCTATAAACCACTGTTAACTCCATCTGTCCCGGACAACTATTGTATTACCCTACTTTAACGCTTTGTGTCCTACTGTATTTTGTTTTACCACTTACATCTAAGCACGTGTGTTTTTAAACTGCAATTTTAATAATTTGAAAAATAACGGTATCCACTTCATGTGATGTAAAACCTTCAAGTAGACCATAGTTGTAGGTTTTGCTAATGCTGTTGGCCATCGACTCATCAAGAAAGATTACTTTTAAATCTAACGAAAACGTGACTAACTCTGCTTCTGACGTGTATATCATTAAGATCATGTTCTTGCTTGTAGGTCAGTGAAGATTTCCAGTAACCGTTAGAAGCCCACCACCTCTAAACATCACCTAATTAAAGTTATTCAAAATGCTTCCGTACCAGATGCAACCCGTGTCATATGCTTTCCAGACTCCCTCGATTAGTTCACCAGGGCGTTTTTTTTAAATTTTGAGAAGCATTCATCTGTGAATCTTTCGCAAAAATTCGAAAGTGCATATACTAGGGAAAGCAGTATAAGAAGATCGTGCCCCTGGTCCTCTTATGGTCTCTTATGCCAATCTTAGTTGATTTTAATATTTATGTCTGCAAAGACGAAATCGACATATCAGTTACTGTCACAAAATCTTGCAGTAGTGATCAAACTAGCCACCTCTCATTGGAAAAACGCTTCATTCGATGGTTGTATTTCGGAAGAAAGATGGATCGATACGACTTTTTATTGATTTCCCTAAACTGAATGAGATAACTGTTATCGTCGTGGAAATAGTACCGAATATGTAGGATTTGTTTATTCCTAAAGCTAAGTTTTTTTTTTTTTTTTACAAAGCTTGACTTAACTTAAGGATATTGGTAGATTCCTTTAGCCGAGGAATCGAAGAAGTATACCTTGTTCAGATCGAATATTGGTTGAATGCAGTTTCGATACTCAACATTTGGTCTCTCACCACGCTCATTAGGAAGCTGGTTTAGGCACGCGCTGATGTCATTCAATGCTTGGATGACATGCTATTGTTCCATACAATTTACCAGACCATATACCTGGGTTGAGAACGATGTCAGAGCGCAACAGAGAGTTCGAACTCACAGTCAGACCTGCAAAAGTTGAAGTAGCTATGGAAGCGATAACCTTCCCGGAGCACATTATAGGAAAAGGGGTAGAGGAAACCCGAACCAGCAACAGTGGAGAAATTCCTAAAGTTTCTTGTTCTTATAACAAAACAAAAAAAAACAAAAAACAAAAATAAGTGAGAGCATTATTGGGGTTGGGACATTTTTACTCTAAATTTACCCCACACTACTTAGCCATCACAGCTACACTATTTTGTTAACTAAGAAAGGTATGCTAAAAAAGATCAAATAGGCAGAGCAATGTGGAAAAACATTACAAGACTTAAAAAGTTTGTATGCTAGCCATAAATTGACCCAGGCAGTAAGCAGATACAGCGTCGTACAATGTGAGGCCTTGACAATTTACTACGCCGTCATCAAGTTTGCGAATTTCCTTCACGAATGTAGATTTACTATTTGGACTGACCATCAACCATTACAAATCCTAAACTCAGAATCCGTGAGAAATGCGCTATATCCTCGATTTGGTTTTTATGGTCTTTCTGATGTAGCATTCTGGGTCTCGAGTAAGAAAGCTTTGAAACCACTTCACTGTGAGTGGCCTCCCTTATGGTAGTTTCCCAAGGTGTAAGCATACTCGCAGGCCATCTTCCCCGCATCCAATCTGGTATACCTTTTTCCCTCCTCCTTTCACTGTTTCAGCTTTCCGGCAGTATTCGATTCCTCTGATTCAGAAAAGAAAAAAAAATGGGACGACGGCCTTGAATGATGACATCGCTGTCTGTAACCAGCGGACTTGGAAAATCCAGAAAATGGTCCTTCAGTCCATGCTTTACTCTCTCGACTGTGGTAGAATTCCAGAATCGGCTTTATGTCCATGACACCCACAAGATCATTTTTTTTTAGGGGTCCAAATGGAGCAATGATGCGCAATACAAGACTCCTAATGTCTATTAGCCTCTCTTGCTCAAGCCTACCTCACCTTCACGAGGTGGACCCTGTTCTTCCTAGCAATCCAGTTGAAGGTTGGGGTCTCAACACACAGCGGGAAACTGGATGGGACAACAAACGAGGTAAAGGCGAAAGACAAAGGGTCATACTCTCCTCGAGTATGACCACAGTCTACCCTTGCAAAACGAGGTGCTGAACCAGCCAGGAGGCGCACCACAGCAATCAGGATGCCACTCACACACGCCATGGAAATATGTGGCGAACGAAAGAAGAAGAAGGCCATTTTGTGACTTGAGCCCCATGTCTGATACAAGGTTGTGATAGTGGAGCTTCTCTGCATCAAAGTCTCCGCCCACACAGTCGTAACTATTCCAGTCAACAGCAGGAGCATAGTTGGGTGCTGATGGGTCAGTGTCTATGTCCATTCTCTTCTCCTTTTTCCTGACATGCTGAGGTTATATCTGTTTCAATCGCATGCTTTCTCGCTATTAAAAATTATATCACTATATATATAATCGACGTGAGAAGGATCTAAAAGCCATTTAGCAACGGGTTAACAATTTAAAGTTAAGAGTTGAAGGAGAAATTAACTTTTTTCCATTAACTATTTCGTAGATGGAAATAAGGGCGTTTGCCGTTTGCGCTTGCTAAATCTTGTTAATAGAAAAACTAGAAATGTCACCGTTGCTGTACAGAGACGGATGTAAACAAATCAGTGTCCTGGAAACACGAACATCCTGGCCAAAATAAGAAGTAAAGTGAGAACTGCTTTGCTCTTTCAGTTACGTGCGATTATTTTAGAAAAAATGGATGATTCGTCAATTTGGATCAAACAGCCTCGACATATTTATTCTGCAAATGGGCAGTTGAATTGCAGAGTACAGGGTACATGGGCAGGCCCTATAAATTCACAGGTCAGCTTTATATCTTTTACTTTTACATTTAATTTATATTTATTGTTTTCATGTGAATTATATTATTAAATAATATTTATTCTTTAGTCAAAGTTCCTACCTTATATTTAAACAAATGCAACTATCCACTTGGAAAATGAAATCCAACAGCATCTTATTCAAGTCTCTACGAAAGTTTTCAGCCGAGATATTAATTTGTAAATGTAAAGTGTATAGACTATAGGGCTATCCTCCGAATAACGGTCGTAAATTAGCTTTGTTAAAATATATAGATACACACACTAGGAGAATAGAGACAATTATTTTCAGCATTTAAAACAGATTGTTTTAGCACTTCTGTAATAAATAAGTCTTAGGAGTCATGTGACAAAGATAAAAGGGACTTTTCTCTAGAAGAATTTAAAAAAAAAAATTAAACCAGAAATTAGTGTTTGTAATGAAAAGGTGCAAAAAGTGCCATAAACATCCTCAGGACCATAGTAAAGAGCTACATAAGTAAAAATCCATCTGTGCTTATGCTTCATTGACTATATGAAAGCATTTGACTGTACGAAACATAAGGAAATAATCAAATTACTATGAAAAAGATCTACAAATAATAAAAAACACATACTGGAACCAAACAGCAGCTATAAGAACTAACAATCATTTGGGAATATTTCAGAGCATAAGAGGAATGTACAACGAGGATGTGTACTATCAGTTGATCTGTTTTCGTTACGCAGTGAATATATATTGAGTTTGTCATGGAAATGCCAGGAATTGTGGTTGGTGGTCATAACATAAACAACTTACGTCATGCTGTGGAAATGACATATACATAAACAACTTACGTCATGCTGATGACACCATCTGATTGATAGAAATATATGGAACAAAAGCGGCTATAAGAACTAAGTTGGAAGAAGTAGACAATTATTTTCAGCATTAAAAACAGATTGTTTTTAGCACTTCTGTAATAAATAAGAAGTTTGAACAATGAGAAGACTACATAAGTAATTGATAGTAAGTGGTGGTGGTAGAAAGTGATAGAATGGACCTCAGTTTGAACAATGAGAAGACTGAAGTAATAGTAATTTCAAAGAAAAGAATTGTAACTAAATGTATAATACAAAATAAAGGGCATTATTTTGAGACAAGTACATAAATTTAAGTATCTAGGCACATGGATTGTATTCGATTGAAAATATAGGACAGAGATGAAAAACAGAAAAGGAGGTCAGTGATGATTATAAAAAGAATTTATGCATGCTATGTGGAGCCAGTTTTAACATATAGCTGTGAATCTTGACTAGTTAAAGGATTAATTAAAGGAGAAGCCACTGGTGTAGTTGTTGCGCACTGATTTGGGTAAAGTGTGATATTGTGTGAAGGGACAGTGGTATGTGAGTAATTATATAGCGCCACGAGAAAGTGGACGTGTGGGTTACTGTGTGGGGGCTGAAAGCATGGCTAGCGAGATAAACAGAGAAAGTGTGTATTAAGTGACAGCGTGATTCTCAGGTAACATCAGCCACCCACATAAGTGTGATCCACGAGAACGCCCACATGAGTGTGAGTTCCAAGAACACCCACGGGATCAGGAGTCACAAGAACACCCATACAAGCGTGCCTCTCGTGTAATCATCATCCACCTACATGGATTTGAGGGGGATAAATTAGAGGGCTGAGTAGTCAATCAGAGGCAGTCGAGAGAGAAGAGAGAGAGAAAGTGAGAGTCAGAGACCAAGTCAGGGTCCGTGATATCTCTCTCGAGTCTAACAGACAAGAATACCATACGACTATCAGGCATTTAGGTCTGAATAAGTGTTGAGGTTGCGGTACTGGTCGAAGGTATGGTCCCGCTGGCGAAGTAAGTCCAGGAGGACGGAAGGCTCCAGTAGTACCTGTTCTGGGTGGCGACATAGTGAGACATAGGAGGACCACTAGTGAACCAGAACAGGGGGGAGTGGTGCCGACGAGAGCTGTGTGCTAGAGGGGACTTATGGTAGAAGACCTTTCAGTCATCGGAGCCCTTCGGCAAGCTGACGACAGCTGTGGGTTTTCGGAGTACAGCAAGGGAAGTCCGTCTCCAGTCAGCCGTGTTATATGCTGAAATAATATCAAGGTCCAGTGAATGGGAGACTTTGTCCTGTTCAGCTGTACGGCGTCTCCAGAGTGTGGGACGATGTAGTCCTTGGAGCTGTAGTGGTCAAGGAGAACTCGCTACAAATTGAAAGAGAGAGAGCAATTGAGGACAAATGAATTATGTGCGAATGTCAACTGTGATCAATAACTACGTCTCTGCATTTGTGTCATGTATCCTGTTGAATGAAATGTATGACAGTGTCATTGTCTTCGAGTTCTGTTTCTAAGAGAGGAGGCGGAAGGGTACCTTCTAGACACCTAGTAGTGTGCTGACTAGTGGTAAATCATTTAGCACACAACAGTAGTGTTGACCACATCACTCATTGAGGGCCACCTAGTCTAGTGAGTTTAGCCTCACATGTCCGATGCTTGCATGTAAAGGGACCTTTACTGAACTACACACACCGATATACAGTGGTACCTTGGTATATATTCACCTTGGTATATGTTCACTTTGGTATATGTTCACCTTGGTATAAGTTCACCTTGGTATATGTTCACCTGTGTATATGTTCACCTTGGTATATGTTCACCTTGGTATATGTTCACCTTGGTATATGTTCACCTTTGTATATGTACACCTTGGTATATATTCACCTTGGTATATGTTCACCTTGGTATATATTCAACTAGGTATACATCCTGTTTAGGTGCACAAACTTCTGCTTGGTATACAAACTTTATTTCAAATACGTCCCACCTGCTAGAACTTGTATGAGTCAAAATGAGTCATGACATTTTGCAGTACCCTTATTTACCTCTCTCGTTAATCAAGGAAATATTCACCATATGGAAGGATGTCAATGACTTTACAAAAACCCAAACGAGCCATATTAGCATTGGAATAACCAGACAGTTTAATATATCCGAAAATTCCTAAGCAGAAGGCAGAAGCAAAGTTCTTTACCCACATTTTAAGTAAAAGTTAATCCTGATGGGCTGTAACCTGGTTCGGGTAGCAAAAAGAGATGCGAACAAATAAAAGAGAAAACAAACCACCAGAATTTAAGATTCCTGAAGATTTATTTGAAAGGGACCCTTATTTCAGACAATAACATCTGCTCCTCCTACCCTCTGCTCAGTATGATCCTTGTAGGCACTTGATTCTTTTCAGGAAGGTAAGCGAGGTTAACTTTTCACCTGCTTTTTTTTATTTTATGCATTTTAGCATTAGTCAGTACAGAAATTATTTTATACAACTCTGTAAAAGTATTATAACACTAGGCTTCTTTCCATGGGAACAGATATTTACTTGCCCTTTATTTCTTATGGGAAATTAGTCTGTTATATGTACTATAACAACTAAGGCTATTACTTCTTCTTTTGCCTTTCTAACCCCCAATGGAACATTGGCCCTTAACCAACTGGCTAAATTGTGCTATCCTTCACTATTGCATGCAGCTCTTCCCATGTCCTCCCCATCTTTTTAACTTCACTCTCTAGCTCGTTCTCCACGTGTGTTTTGATCTGCCTTTATTTCTTTGCCCCTGTGGGTTCCAGTGCAAAGATATTCTAGTTATATTGTTCTTAGGTTTTCTCAACATGTGTCCTATCCAACGCCATAAACTTTTCTTTACCTCTTCGTCCACTGAAACTTGTTTAGTTGACACACAAAAACCTTAAACATGTAGCAGACTGGATTTAGTAGAAGAGATCTTCTTCGCTACTACATTTCTTTACATGAGAACATGCTCAGTGCTCATTGCCAATGGGATAATATATGGTAATACAATTGCAAATAGGGAATCAAGAAAAAAATGTCAGAGCCAAAACAAATACTGTGCAAGCAACTATGA
>CAJHNH020000450.1:190000-208792 GCA_905116865.2 Candidula unifasciata | reverse complement strand
AATTTTTTAAAATTTTAAAATAATTTATTCTTTAGTCAAAGTTCCCCCTTTATTTTAAAAACAAATGCAACTACCCATTGGAAATAAAACCCAAAACAGCCTTATTCGTCTCTACGAAATTTTTAAAGCCGGAAAAATTGTAAAGTAAATGTATAGACTATGGGGCACCTCCGAAAAACGGTCGTAAATTACTTTGTTAAAATTATATACCACACTAGGAAAATAGAACATTATTTTCAGCATTAAAAAGTTTTTTTTTTAGCACTTTCTGTAATAAATAAGTCTTAGGAGTTCATGTGACAAAGACAAAAGGGACTTTTGCTCTAGAAGAATAAAAAAAAACAATTAAACCAGAACTTAGTGTTTGTAATGCAAAGGTTGCAAAAAGTGTCCATGAAACATCCTCAGGACCCATAAGTAAAAGAGCTACATAAGTAAAAATCCATCTGTGCTATGCTTCATTGACTATATGAAAAGACATTTGACTGTACGAATCTAAGGAAATAATTAAAATCTACTATGAAAAAGATCTACAAAATTAATCAAAAAAACATTATACTGGAACCAAACAGCGCTTATAAGCAACTAAACAATCATTTGGTATTATTTCAGAGGCATAAGAGGAATGTACAAAACGAGGATGTGTACTATCAGTTGATCTGTTTTCCGTTTACGCAGTGAATATATATTGAGTTTTGTCATGAAATGCCAGGAATTGTGGTTGGTGGTCATAACTAAACAACTTATCGTCATGCTTGATGACACCATCTTCGATAGAGACAAGTGGAAAGAACTACAGGAATTGATAGTAATGTGGTTGGTGGTAGAATATGTGATAGAATTGGACCTCTCAGTTTGAACAATGAGAAGACGAAGTAATAGATAATTTCAAAGAAATAACGAATTGTAACTAAATTGTATAATACAAAATAAAGGCATTATTTTGAGACAAGTACATAATTTAAGTATCTAGGGGCACATGGTACATTGTATTATTCGATTGAAAATATAGGACAGAGATGAAAAACACAGAAAGGAGGTCAGTGATGATTATAAAAGAAATTTATGCATGCTATGTGGAGCCAGTTCTTTTAACATATAGCTGTGAATCTTGACTAGTTAAAGGATTAATTAAAGGAGAAGCCACTGGTGTAGGTTGTTGCGCACTGATTTGGGTAAAGTGTGATATTGTGTGAAGGGACAGTGGGTATGTGAGTAATTTATATAGCGCCACGAGAAAGTGGAACGTGTGGGTTACTGTGTGGGGTGCTGAAAGCATGGCTAGCGAGATAGAGAAAGTGTGTGAATTAAGTGACAGCGTGATTGCTCAGGTAACATCAGCCACCACATAAGTGTGATCCACGAGAACGCCCACATGAGTGTGAGTTCCAAGAACACCCACGGGATCAGAGTCACAATAACACCCCATACAAGCGTGCCTCTCGTGTAATCATCATCCACCTACATGGATTTGAGGGGGTAAAATTAGAGTGGCTGAGTAGTCAAATCAGAGGCTAGTCGAGAGAGAAGAGAGAGAGAAAGAGTGAGAGTCAGAGACCAAGTCAGGGTCCGTGATATCTCTCTCGGAGTCTAAACAGACAAGAATACCATACGACTATCAGGCATTTAGGTCTGAATTAAGTGTTGAGGTTGCAGGTACTGGTCGAAGTATGGTCCGCTGGCGAAGTAAGTCCAGGCGGACGGGAAGGCTCCAGTAGTACCTGTCTGGGTGGCGACATAGTGAGACATAGGAGGACCACTAGTGAACCAGAACAGGGGGGCAGTGGTGCCGACGAGAGCTGTGTGCTAGCATAGGGACTTATGGTAGAAGACCTTTCAGTCATCGGAGCCCTTCGGCAAGCTGACGGACAGCTGTGGGTTTTCGGAGTACAGCAAGGGAAGTTCCGTCTCCAGTCAGCCGTGTTATATGCTGAAATAATATCACTGTCCAGTGAATGGTAGACTTTGTCCTGTTCATCTGTAAGGGCGGCGTCTCCAGAGTGTGGGATCGATGTAGTCCTTGGAGCTGTAGTGGTCAAGGAGATACTCGCTACCAAATTGAACAGAGAGAGATCAATTGAGACAAATGAATTTGGTGCGAATGTCAACTGTGATCAATAAACTACGTCTCTGCATTTGTGTCATGTATCCTGTTGAATGAAATGTATGACAGTGGTCATTGTCTTCGAGTTCTGTTTCTAAGAGAGGAGGCGGAAGGGTACCTTCTAGACACCTAGTAGTGTGCTGACTAGTGGTAATCATTTAGCACACAACAGTAGTGTTGACCACATCACTCATTGAGGGCCACTAGTCTAGTGAGTTTTTAGCCTCACATGTCCGATGCTTGCATGTAAAGGGACCTTTACTGAACTACACACCCGATATACGTGGTACCTTGGATATATATTCACCTTTGGTATATGTTCACTTTGGTATATGTTCACCTTGGTATAAGTTCACCTTGGTATTTTTGTTCACCTTTGTATATGTTCACCTTGGTGTATGTGTTCACCTTGGTTATATGTTCACCTGTGTAATGTTCCCTTGGTATACTGTTCACACCTTGGTATATGTTTTCACCTTGGTATATGTTCCCTTTGTATATGTACACCCTTGGTATATATTCACCTTTGGTATATGTTCACCTTGGTATATAATTCAACTAGGTATACATCCTGTTTAGGGTGCACAAACTTTTGCTTGGTATACAAACTTTATTTCAAATACGTCCCACTGCCTAGAAACTTGTATGAAAGTCAAATGAGTCATGACCATTGTGCAGTACCCTTATTTACCTCTCTCGTTAATCAAGGAAATATTCACCATATGGAAGGATGTCAATGACTTTACAAAAACCCAAAACGAGCCATATTAGCATTGGAATAACCAGACAGTTTAATATATCCGAAAATTCCTAAGCAGAAGGCAAGAAGCAAAGTTCTTTGCCCGGCATTTTAAGTAAAAGTTAATCCTGATGGGCTGTAACCCTGGTCGGGTATCAAAAAAAAGAGATGCGAACAAATAAAAAGAGAAACAACAACCACCAGAATTTAGATTCCTGAAGATTTATTTGAAAGGGACCCTATTTCAGACAATACCCATCTGCTCCTCCTACCTCTCTGCTCAGTATGATCCTTGTAGGCACTTGATTCTTTTCAGGAAGGTAAGCGAGGTTAAACTTTTCACCTGCTTTTTTTTTATTTTTATGCATTTTAGCATTAGTCAGTACAGAAATTATTTTATACAACTCTGTAAAAGTATTATAACACTAGGCTTCTTTCCATGGAAACAGATATTTACTTGCCCTTTATTTCTTATGGGAAATTAGTCTGTTATATGTACTATAACAACTAAAGCTATTACTCTCTTCTTTTTGCCTTTCTAACCCCCAATGGAACATTGGCCCTTAACCAACTGGCTAAATTGTGCTATCCTTCACTATTGCATGCAGCTCTTCCCATGTCCTCCCCATCTTTTTAACTTCACTCTCTACGCTCGTTCTCCACGTGTGTTTGATCTGCCTTTAGTTTCTTTGCCCCTGTGGGTTCCAGTGCAAAGATATTCTAGTTATATTGTTCTTAGGTTTTTCTCAACATGTGTCCTATCCAACGCCATAAACTTTTCTTTACCTCTTCGTCCACTGAAACTTGTGTTAGTTTTGACACACAAAAACCTTAAACATGTAGCAGACTGGATTTAGTAGAAAGAGATCTCTTCGCTACTACATTTTCTTTACATGAGAACATGCTCAGTGCTCATTGCCAATGGGATAATATATGGTAATACAATTGCAAATAGGGAATCAAGAAAAAAATGTCAGAGCCAAAACAAATACTGTGCAAGCAACTATGAGTATATATTATATTAAATCATTAATAATTAATGTATAACAGAAAAATATCTTTATACTGGGACCAAAGTCTTGGGTGTACATTCTCTCAGAATTTTGTTCATCGACCTCTTGATGTTGCCCGGCTTGTTATAATATATAACAGGCAACCTTTGACAAGAAAAGAAAAAACGTATTATTCAGTCCAGTATCTTTCATTTTACTGTGATGTTCCCTATGTCCCTTTACAGGTTTGACCAGGTTTTGATACTCTTGCTCACTGTCTGCTGGTAACACTGTGCCATCATCAAATTACGGGTTGTTTATTATTCTCCCATTGATTTTCATTCTAGGCAGTTCTTCAAATTTTTAAAAAATATTTTCTGAAAATAAGTGAAAAGGCTAGGGAATAGCACCATTCCTTTTGTACTCCTGTTTTTATCTCTCTCTCTCTCTCTCTCTCTCTCTCTCTCTCTCTCTCTCTCTCTCTCTCTCTCTCTCTCTCTCTCTCTCTCTCTCTCTCTCTCTCTCTCTCTCTCTCTCTGTGGTGAATAGATTTAAAAAGTCATGGATTATAGGTCGAAAGTATATTTTCTTCTGCTATTTTATCCATTTGTTTAATCAGTTCTTGTAAAAGTAAAGTAAAGGACCCTTTTCCACGCCTTTAAGCTATAGGGCATATAGGGCTAGACCTATATTTTATAGACCAATGGCACAAGATGGGTGATGTGGTCAGCATCACGCTGGCCGCCTCTACTTCCCAGGACTGAACCTGGTACCCACTCAAGGCTGGGTCGACCTGGGAGCCAAGGTCATTTTTGAAGAAAAGTCCGGCTCCGCCAGGGAGCGAATCCACGACCTTCCGATCCGTGGCATGTCTAGCCACTTGGCCGCGGCAACTCCCATTCTGTTCTGGGTTTGCTCAAAATATTTAAAAAATATTATAATAATTCAAAAAACTCTACCTATTTCAGTAAAAAAGAATGTTGAGCACGCAAAATTAATAAAAATAAGGCTGTAGTCAAGTTTAAATACTCAAAATATGTACACATGCTTGCTAAATTTAAAAAAAAAACAGCTATTATCAAAATAGCTTCCTTGTTACTTTTCTACTTCTTGTTCATTTTAACATTCCATAAACTCTAGCAGAAGGTTCTGGTTGGTCTTTCATTGCTGGACCTTAGTCTTGTTCCAGAACCCGAGTGTTGTGTGCAAATCTGTTTTACAGATCTGGCTTTTATGTATGCAAACTGTTGGTTCCTTCTCTTTCAGACTTCAGAGGCAGCTCCTAATCAGTATACTCTTATGACATGCTTGTTGGCAAGCCAGCGGACCAATTCTTGCAATCTTTGATACGTGCACATGAAAATAATTTTAAAGATATAGTAGGTGTCCTTAAACATTTGATCTAAATCCCATGTGTAGAAGGCTGCATAGCTATTGTGATTGTTTAAAAAAAAATAAAAACATTTTAGACAATAATCTATTATTGAAATAATGTAATCATTTGACTAGCAAATAATTTTCTTATTTTCACAGCTGTACAGTGACTCATTGATAAGGCTTAGCAAATGCACAGAACAGAATCTGTCTCGGTTGGAAAGATCTAGAAAGCAAGAATGCAATGTCCTGCCATATCAGTTTGAAAGAAAACCTGCATCTGGTAACTGACCGTATTTTATGATTTTTTCATATACATTATTTTCAAATATTTATTCCATTGATGTAATACATTTATGTTTAGACACACTGTGTTGATACAGGTGTACCAGACAAAAAAGTAAAACAACTCCTACCTGTGTGCCAGTAACACCAGAATTAAGCAATACTTTTCTGTACACAAAATCTGTGATATATTCTTGTTTAATTTGCTTCTAAAGTGGCAATTATATTCTTTGTGTGTATGTGAGTGTATGTGTGTAGTGTGTGTCTGTTGGGTGTGTGTGAGTGTATGTATGTAGTGTGTGTGTTGGATGTGTGGGAGTGTATGTATGTAGTGTGGGGTGTGTGTGAGTGTGTATGTGTAGTGTGTGTGCATCCTCTAAAGTCTGCCTCGCAGGTTGTCTTTTAGATAAAGGCTGTTTGATCAGACCATCCACAATCCGGGTAAAGTCAGGTTTCTTTAAAAGAAAAAAAAAATTCATTCCGTCAATGATGTTAATGGGTGTCTCGTGCACATTTGCCTTGTCCATTAAGTGAGAATCATATGCCACAAATGGTAGTAGATTGCCATAGTACTACAGTAGGCAAATTTAGTGTTTTAGTTTACGTATTTTTTCATTATTAAACCCTTCTTCTTTTTAAAGTCCGTGCCATGTGGCGTTGGTAGTCATGTCTATCTACAACCTTCTGCTTGTGTCCTTTCAATAAATTCTGACACAGATTATCTTTGATGCCCTGATGTCAAACTGTTTACCATCTTTTCTCTCATTCTCCCTCTGCCTCTCTTCCCCTCCAACTTTCCTACTGTCATGATGTACTTCAGTTTTCTCCTTCTCATTATGTGGCCAAAGAATGTAGATTATCTTTCTTATGTAGGCAGTCAGTTCTCTTCCTGAGTCAGTTTATTTCAAGACATTTTTATCACTCTTTTTGTATCTGTCCACGGTATTCTCATCATTCATATTTAAAAAAACCACATCTCTGCAGCTTCCAAATAAGTTTTCACTAATCTACAAACTGTCTGTGATTCACTTCCATGTGTCATGATATGATTTACATAGCTTTTAAGAATTCTCTTTCTCATCTCAATTGACAAAGAAAGATTGCATTAAAAAATTCTTCATTTTGTAAAATGCTGCCTTTGCTTGAGCTTTTCTACATGTAACCTTTTAGGGTACCCAAATACTTAAACATATCAACTTTCTTGGGGTGTGTCCTGTTTACTTTGATGTTGCATTTTGGAGGGTAAATTTTCTTTGTACTTACCATTACTTCTGTTTTCTGCTGTTCAAACTAAGACCCTTGTTTTAACTTTCCACTACAGTTATATCTATCATTTCTTGCAGTTGTGTTTCATTTTCAGTGATCAGAACAGTATCATCAGCATATCGCAGGTTGTTAACACTATGTAGACCCACCAATATTGCTGGTATAACATGTATGGATTTCATTATTTTTTCACTGTAGAAACTGAATTTTAAAAATGTTGAATGTTAAATAAAGAGTTGACATCATAGCACTCGGGAAACCCCAATAAGCGCTCCATCCTCATCTTCAGCAGCAAGCGAAGAGTTCCAATTTTGATGGTACTAGTAAGTAACATTCTGAATATATATACATCTCGCCTTTCTCCTGAGTGTCAAGCGTCAGCCAGATCCCCTTGTAACTCCTCGCAGCACCATTCTCTTCAGGCTGTAATGATCTATCTGTGCCTTGGAACTGTTCACTCATTGCTAAAGAGCCCTCACAACATCCAGCTTGTCATACCTCAGTTCACTACCAAGTGGTGCAGAACCGGCCAGTCTATTCGTCTACTCATTTCAACACACTGATGACCTGGAGCAAATATCTAAAGGATGCTAACTACCCGGGACTTCTGAAGTGATGCTTTTCACTCTGCACAGAGCATGCCTCTCTCCACCTTTCTCAGCATACTCTGTGATGGGTAGCAAGGATTGGTATGTACAGGTCCCACCTAAAAATGAGAAACACATGGCTGTCTTGACAAACAAATATGTAGTGGCAACAAAGAATAGCCAGAGTTGGCAACTAAATAGAAGCTTTTCAACACTGTTAAAAATTATATTAGACAGTGGTGTATACTAATACTTCTGACAATGACATAACAAGGAATCCATGCAAGCTAAAATGAAGGTCTTTGAACAGAAGAAACAGTCATTACAAAGAAATAATGTCCTTCAGAATACAACACTCAAATGAATGGGTCTTGTCAGAAGCTGTTCTAGGTGTCTAAATTTGTGGCTAGCCTGATAACAGCAGATGGAAGAGGCAATAAAGAAAAAGTTCAATGCAGAATACTGCAAGTAAAAAACATCACTTCACAGGATGAAGCGCATTCCGTAGAATATATTTTTGTGAGCTGAGGTGAGACAAGAGTTCTCAAGAACTAAGTAGATCTGAAGAATGAAAGTGAATCAGAAACAGTTACCAGTTTAGTGAGAATTTAGAAGATAGCAACATAGATATAGTTTTGTAGAAGAATGATTATGGCACCATGTATAGATAAAGCGCAGTAAACATGTCTTCAAAGAAATTAATCCATTTTGATGCAAAATAAAATAGTGAGAAATATGAAAACTCACAAAGGGAATTAGATGCATGAACAATAAAATGGACATTGATCAAGGCAGCAACCACATGAGATAGCAAAGGGTGAAAGGGTTTGGTCTGAATTGTTCAATGACCTGTACCTCAGTGAAAGATAAAACAGAGAAAGAAAAGACTGAATTTTTTTTTTCTTGTAAACTACCATGAATTCAATGTTTGCTAAAATTTAATCATACTAATCGCATTTTTTTGTTCTTCTCCATCACCATGCCTAGAAATTTGTGATAAATTACTTCAGACTTTGATATTCAAACTGTGACATCTATGCATCAGAATATTTTACTGTATATATCGAAAAAAGCTAGCTATTTGTAGAAAATTTAATCTTAATTGAAATGATTTTTTGCAAAACACCGACTTCCAAAATGAAATGGACAATAGGAAATAGTCAGCAGAACTAGGATATTCAAATCGCAATGATAATTTACAGTAGTTAGTGACAATGTACAAATAAGGTTTCTATCCAATCAGAACCAAATATCTCATCCTAACTATCTTTACTGTCAGTCAAAAATACTATTTTAACTTGCTCTACAGAACTTTCTTCATCTGTTGGCTCTAATGTTGTTGCCACCTGGAAGACTGGTTATTCTGTGTCTAGATCAGCACAAGATGATGACACGCTTTCAACAGAATCACTAACAGGCAGGTTTAAACATTACTGATAAATGATTTTATGTTTTTAGGTTCCAGCATTCAATCTAGTAAGCACTATGTGTGTGTGTGTGTGTGGGGGGGGGGGGTGTGTGTGTGTGTATATATATATATAAATTATATATATATATATATATATATATAAAATTGCACACATACACACACATACTGAGTACAGCAACAAAGATAAAATTGCTAAATAAATGATAAATTCAGCCACATATGAATGATCCCCACGGTGGAATGGGGGGGGGGGGTGATATGAATTTCACTGAAGAAGTAGAAATGTTATGCATAGTCATTTTAAGCTGTCATGGAAAGACTTGTTAAACAAACCGTTCACTGCAGATTGAAATAGTCCTTAGAGGATGACCAGTTTCTTGTGCCACAAACTGGGCTTATAGAATGTTACATACAGTAGAGAGCATCAAGTTAGTTATCCAGAGAATTTTTTCCTGATACATTAAGAAATAGTGAACAAATACAAAGAGGCTAAAGAAACCTGGCTGATTTGGATAAGCATGGATATCATTCACACATTAACTATAACAATAAATGCGGAAGTCTTTCAGTAATAAGTTAATGCAATAAAACCTAAATCATTCATACATTAGCTAATACAAGAAAGGCTTGAATCATTTAAGCATTAGCTAAAGCAACAAGTTCTTGAATAATTCATACAGTAGCTAGCAAACATTAGATTATTGCATAAATAATGCATTAGCTAGGAAACAAAAAGTGCTTGAATCATGCATGCATCAGCAATAACAAAAAGTGCTTGAATCATGCATGCATCAGTAATAACAAAAAGTGCTTGAATCATGCATGCATCAGCAATAACAAAAAGTGCTTGAATCATGCATGCATCAGCAATAACAAAAAGTGCTCGAATCATGCATGCAATAACAAAAAAGTGCTTGAATCATGCATGCATCAGCAATAACAAAAAGTGCTTGAATCATGCATCAGCAAAAACAAAAAGTGCAATCATGCAATCAACAAAAAGTGCTTGAATCATGCATGCATCAGCAATAACAAAAAGTGCTTGCATGCATGAATAACAAAAAGTGCTCGAATGCATCAGCAATAACAAAAGTGCTCGAATCATGCATGCATGCAATAACAAAAAGTGCAATCATGCATGCATCAGCAATAACAAAAAAGTGCTCGAATCATGCAAGCAATAACAAAAAGTGCTTGCATGCATCAAATAACAAAAAGTGCTCGAATCATGCATGCATCAGCAATAACAAAAAGTGCTTGAATCATGCATGCATCAGCAATAACAAAAAGTGCTCGAATCATGCATGCATCAGCAAAACAAAAAGTGCTCGCATCAGCAGCATAAGCAATAACAAAAAAGTGCTCGAATCATGCATGCATCAGAATCAACAAAAGTGCTCGAATCATGCATGCATCAGCAATAACAAAAAGTGCTCGAATCATGCATGCATGCATCAGCAATAACAAAAAGTGCTCGAATCATGCATGCTCAGCAATAACAAAAAGTGCTCGAATCATGCATGCATCAGCAATAACAAAAAGTGCTCGAATCATGCATGCATCAGCAATAACAAAAAGTGCTCGAATCATGCATGCATCAGCAATAACAAAAAGTGCTCGAATCATGCATGCATCAGCAATAACAAAAAGTGCTCGAATCATTCCCGTTCTATTTAAAGCAATAAGGGTTTGAGTCCTTCTTTCATTAACTATAACGGTAAATGCTTATAATGAATAAAGAGCTGATAGGTTGGCTGGATCTGCCATCCCTACTGACGGTTAACCTTAGGATCAGGTTGATACTGTTAATGCCCTCCAGGAAATGGAAAGGATGGGAACTTGGGGGCAGTGAACCCACATCACTAGCCAGAATGATAGACAGGAGTTAAAATGTGCATGGCAAAAAATGAGGCACACATCAGGCACATCAGAGGATTTGTTAATTAACACAGAACCAATACTATTAGCCACCGGACGCTGGGGTTCATACTGAGAGCAGGATCTGAGCACCTATGGACATGTCTGGAGTGCAATGATGATAATCCAACTAACTAACTAACTGAATCATGCATGTAATAGCTATAACAAAAAGTATTTGAATTATTCATGCATTAGCTAAAGCAATAAGAGATTGAGTCATTCCTTCATTAGGTATGTCAATAAGGCCTTGACTCATTGATGCCTTAGCTAGCAAAAATAGATGCTGGCATCAATAATATATTAGCTGGGAAACAATAAGTGTTTGCATCATGCATACATTAGCAATAAAAATGTGCTTGAATCATTTATACATTGATTAATGTTTAAAGGGCTTCATTCATTTATGCATTAGCTTATGTAATAAGGGCTTTAAACAGTCATGCACTAGGTGACAAAGAATAGATGCATGCGTCAATAATGCATTAAGTAAAATAAAGAAGTAAAGGACCCTTTTTCACGCCTTTAAGTGTATAGGGCATATAGGGCCAGACGTATATTTTTATAGAACAGTTGGCAAATGATGGGTGATGTGGTCAGCATCATGCCAGTCACCTTTACTTCCCAGGACTGCACCAGGTACCCACTCAAGGCTGGTCGACCTGGGAGCCAAGGTCATTTTTTTTTTAAAGTCCGGCTTCGCTTGGGAGCGAACCCACAACCTTCCGATCCACGCTGAGCGTAATAATGCATTAGTTGTAACAATAAGTGCTTGAATCATGCATACATTAACTATACAAAATAAATGCTTGAATCATGCATTCATTGACTATACAAAATAAGTGCTAGAATCATGCATGCATTAACTATACAAAAAAAAAAGTGCTTGAATCATGCATTCATTAACTATACAAAAAAGCCCTTGAATCAGGCATGCATTAACTATACAAAATAAGTGCTAGAATTAAGCATGCATTAACTATACAAAATAAGTGCTAGAATTAAGCATTCATTAACTATACAAAATAGGTGGTAGAATCAAGCATTCATTAACTATACAAAATAAGTTCTTGAATCATGCATGCCTTAACTATACAAAAAGAGTGCTTGAATCATGCTTGTGTTAGCAATAACAAAAAGTGCTGAGTTTGTGTATAAGCTAGCAAGCAGTAAGAATTATTCAGGAATGTATGTTATCTTTACATGAAGAGTTTTTGATCAATTTCAGCTCCTGTCAACTTTTGCTATTTGTGTTCAACCGTGGATCAGGATCACAGTCATAAATTCAGACAGGTTGGACATTTATCATTGAAAAAAATAATCCATGAGTTAGTGTTTGTCATTGTTTGCTTAGTTTTCATTATAAAGAGTTTGTAAATGTATGTAGTTTAGAAAACAGGTGCCTGATAGTGTTGAAGTATGATAATATTAATTTGCCTTATTTTATTGTTTGGTGATGATAAAGCAGGCAAGAAGAGAATAAACCTAAAACAAATATTTTTGTGTTTCATATCCAGCGAGCACTAAAGAAGAAAGAAGGGAAACCAAGAATTTGTTACATTGCACCTCAACCCAGGGTTAGACCAAAGTTAACTGAAGAACCTCCTACAGACTTTGACAACAGATACAAAGTTGTTGTGTGGACAGGAAACAAACGCGGTACAACCACAAGTGCTAATGTAAGTGTATAATTTGTTGAAATTACGTCATGCTTGATTTTTTTTCTGTACCTGTAATTTAACACATTTCAAACCAGGAAAGTTTAATTTTTCTTTAAATCAAAGGTAATTTGGAAAATGTGTAAAATTCATAAAATAAAATGCCATTTCCATGTCTGATGTTTCTCTTACTGCTTCTTATTTTGTCTAATACATTTGCTGTTCCCTCGTGTCCTTCCACAGTTAACTATCACAAGACTTCATAGTTGATATGAATGCATATTCTGGAAATTGCACTTTAAAATGATCGGGCTATTAACAGATGAAGAAATGGCTCTAATCAGGCAGTCTAAAGATAATATTAGGTTTGAAATATAGAAATATTTAAAAAATGTGGATACAAACAATACATTGCACAATTTATTGCCAGGCATATTTTGCTGTATCTCATCAGGTGCGTTACTACAGAGTTACATCAACATAAAATAAAGCACAAAACTGAATAAATTCAACTGAAATTCATATTCAGCCGAATAGTTGGTCCCGTTATTTATATTCCGCCGAAGATTGAAAATCACTATTTGGTACAGCCCTACTTACTACCATGGCACTAAAGGAAAACTGGTTAAAATATATCCAAAATGAATCACAAATGAATATGAAAAAATTAGTAAACTATAAGTAAAATATAAACTCAATCTATACATTAGATTTTGTTGCAAAGAATCTTTTGAAGCATCATAACAGAGCACCGTTATTTGGTAAAGAAATTCCAAAAACAATAAGTAGCTGCACACAAAACACAAATTTTATATAACGCTCAATTTGCCTGTAATTTTGTAGCTATGTTCCTAAATATTAAGGGGAATAGCACTAGAACTAACTGACACTGGAGAAAATCATCTTATCACTAATTTGTGCCAGCTGACTTTGCTATCATTGTACCCTTCATGTGAGGTACACATTAGACATATCCCTCATCAAAGTTTGACTCTATAAATGACTGAAACACGTCTAATTCGCAACGTTATCTATATCATACACAAAGAACTCGAAAGGACGTTTATATTGAGCGGTCTGCGTTTTATAACCGGTCAGTGTTAGATTAAAAACCTTCACATGTCGATTGGGCCGCAGGGTTGTTACAAATTAGCACGTGATGCATTCCCTGGGACTCAAAGAGTTAACAGAACTTCACTGAAGAAAAGATTTGAGTGTGACCCCCCAGAATGGTCCTATTATATTTATATCCCTCTAAAAAAAAATTTTTTTTTTCAAGTTTAGTATTGCATTCACAATGGAGATTGGCTACAGTGTATCACAGTTCTCTTTGGGAATATTACATGATGAGGCCCCAATCTTTTCCATGGTGCGACTCTTGTACCATTGTCTGAAAACCACGAAAAAGGATTTTTACACACCATCGCGGGGAATGAACCAAATCACTCAAGGGTCATAAAATTGTTAACTGCCTTTGCTAGCCTCTGAGCCACAGAGCCGCACTGGCAAAAAAAAAAAAAAAACTCTAGCTTTGGAATGTTTTGTAATTTAATCAAATATTTTTTATCATATTTCACCCAACCTAGTTTGAAAATTGGGAACTAACCATTCAAAAACAAAGTCTTTCTAAAAGAGAAATGATTCATCACTGTGCCTCTTTCATTCCACTTGTCTTCAGGTTTTTGTTTTGTTTTTTACTTCAGCATGATAGAGTGTCTTTCATTTAAAATGGATATAGAAAAAAAAGAATCCAGAATGATGGTGAATTAGCCTTCAGGGATATTAATATATGTTAGCTGAGGACACTTGCGATGTACTAATTATTCTTTTTCTTCACGTTTACTGGCTGTAAGCTCCGGCAGAAAGTTGTAGTTGTCTGTCCACCTCTGGACTTTAATCCTGTTCCAGAACCTGAGTGTTGTGTGCACATACATTAAACAGATTTGACTTGATTGTATGCAGATTGTTGGTTTCTTGCCTCTTTAACAGGCAGATGAATTCCAGCTTCAAAAGAAGCCCCAATTAGTCGACTCTTATGACATGCTTGTTGGGGAGGCAGTGGGTCTATTCTTGTTTTCCCCACAATGGGGCCCCGGAACCCACACAGGGAGCTGATTGTTTATTTACAGGATGCTGGTAATGGTGGCTTGACTGCTTCAGCACTAAAAAAAAAAATCTCCATGCAAGGGTAGGATTGATGAGGAGACTGGTGGCTGTTTCAGGTAGTTTTGTTATCTCTGACAATATCACACAAGTGAAGGATGGGCAGTGAGGGCTGAAGATCTTCCTGATATGATAGCTTAATTTAATATCATGTAATACTGCCAAATATTGGCAATTTACTTATGAAAGAAGCAGATCTCTTCAGAGTTACAAATAAGGTCTGGGTTTTCTTTGAACATGCCAGAGGTAATTATGTGATGATCAGTCTGTTCTGATTAAAAGACATATCCTCTTTGACTGCAAAGGAGAATGAAAGTTATTTAAAAAACAAAAGATTGCATCACATATAATGTCACAGCATCTAACATGAAAATTAAGGTAGAAGCATTAACAGCAGTTTTCCAATGTGGCTTGATATGTTGTAACTACATCGGACACGCAGAGTATGCGCAAAAAATTAAAACTGGTGTCTTATGCTCAGAGTGGCTTGCAACGCTTTGTAAGACTCATATCAGAAGCATATCATGGATTTTTTTTACCCTCGGATATTAAGTTGTGCATAGTAATGAACAGACTGAAAGATTAGATGCTGCCGCTCCTCTGGGCAATGAGCTGCATTGTGATTAAATTTGTGAAGGCTCTGGGATCGAGTAAACAGTGCAGCAGAATAGAAAGAGCATGCATATTTGAAGAGAATGATTAAGCTGGAAGTAAACAGAGGGTCAGTATGACTTTCTATCTGCAAGGGGAAGCCAAACAACAAAACTGAATTTCCAATCAGGTTGCAGCTGGCACTATCAGTATGGGGACCCTTTGTTGGCTGTTGGGGAGGTGGTTAGAGTACATAATGAAATGTCCCACATGCAGCAATTTCACTTGTTGATTTATTCAATCATTCATTCATTTTTTTCATAATACCTACATCAAAGGTCCGACAATTAAGTATTGAGACTGATTTCATTACGGCCAAGACAAAAGTGCCATCCATGAAGCAAAGCATGGAATTCAAAGAAGCAACCTTCATCTATGATCTGGCAACTTTGCATCACCACCTGATAAGCAGACGACAAACAAGCCGCTATTTTATTGACCTAGTTAAATGTGCATTGTTACGAAATCAGCATGGAGCAAAAAGCTAATTTTAAATTCTGTTTAAAACTCAGATAAAGCGCCATTGAGACAGTTGAATTGATGCGACAAGTTTATTGGCATAATTCTTTATCTGGTGCACAGATTAGTAAGTGGTATTCATGATTCATTATGGAATTGTACAGATAGAATTACAAAGGTCAGATTTTTAAGAGCATGCATCTTTCCCATTGCAATATACGCCTGTGAGACCTGGACACTTACTAAACAAGCGGAACAGCGCATAAATGCTTTTGAATTTAAATGTTACAGACAGGTTCTAAGAATATCTTGGGTAAAGAAAAGAACAAATGCATCCATACTTCAAGAGCTGAATATTGAAGAGGGTTGGCTAGTAAAGACAATAAAACAAAGAAAATTGAAATATTTTGGTCACTTGAAACGTCATGGAAGTCTAGAGAGAACAATAATGGAGGGGTATATGCCTGGGAAGAGAGGAAGAGGAAGGCCAAGGAGAAGATGGGTGCAGGATGTGGCAGATGATCTCCAGATGGGTGTATCAGACGCAGGACATCTTGCTCAGGATAGGAAGGTTTTCCGGAGGGTTGTTATGGCAGCGAGGTTCCGCGAGGGACATGCTACTGAATGAATGAATTCATGATTCAAAAGTGGTGTAGAAATTATTACTAATGCAACTAGACCTGGATGCCCAATTTCTGTTTGTAATGATGAACTCATCGCAAAAGTCACAGAATGGATACAAGAAGATCTTTGTTTTACTGTGAGGATGATGGCAGATAATCGAGAGACCCTTTGTAAAATTTTAGTGCAAGATTTTGTCAAGAAAAAAATTGCTTGCAGGTTTGTTCCGCATTTGTTGTCTGATGACCAAAAACATCAGTGCATTGAGTACCCACGAGACAGCAAAAGAGGAATTTTTGGCCTTAAGTCAAGTGTGTGTTCTCAACCATCCACCTTTTTCCCCAGATTTGTCTCCCTATGATTATTTTCTATTCTCAAAATTAAAGTTACTATTGAAAGGATGTTTCTTTGACGATATTGATGACATCTAAAGCACCGTAAAATCGACTTTAAGGGCCATAGCAACAGAAGAACTACAGAGGTCGTTCCAGTGTTTGTTAGATCATGCCACTTACTGTATCAATGCACAAGGGGCTTACTTTAAATAAAATACAGATTATATCTTCAACTGTTGATTGTTTTAATTTTTATGGAATTAGTCTCATTACTTAATTGTCGGACCTTGTATTTTAGTTTCCTTATTTTCTACAGTTTAATGTTTAATTAAGAATCAACATCGCAGAACTTGGGACATTCTCATAAGTGGTTCATCTCCATCTTCGGCAGTAAGCACAGAGTTCTAATTCTGATATTACCAGTAACAGTCTTATTGTATAATTTCCCATAAATGTTGATCGTCGCCAGATCACCTGGTCATTCCCCAGACCATGATGATCCATGCGTGCCTTCGCACTGTTCACACACCCCCAAAGGGCCCTTACAACTTCTATCTTGTCATGCATTATTCACCATCACAAAGTGCATAACCAGCTAGTCTGTCTGTCTGTTCATTTCCTAATACACCAGCATGCCTGGAGAAAATATCCAAAGGATGCTAATTACTTGAGACCTCTGAAGCAATGCTTGTCACTCTTCATGGAACTTACCAGTCTCCACTTTTCTCAACATGCTCTGTGAGTCAGTTACAATCACAGCATGTGTGTACAGCTGAATCTCAAGCCAGTGAAAGGCTTCAGTGACTTCTTCCACCTCCATTCTCCAATTGTGGTGTAACATGCCAGGCTTTGTTGCACTAAGTGAGGTCCATTCACTTTTGCTAAGAATCTCATGAACTGTGTCAGCCTTTCAATACAGATCCATCTATACAGATAACTCCATCACTTGGCTTGGGCGAGAACTGTCATGAATCATTTTTTAAACTTCTGATTCTGCAGTACCAGCTGGCCAGTCCCTGCACTCACAACCCAATGTGATCAGAACCCTACACAAGTCTGACTTTTGCTGGGACACTCTGACCCACTCCTCTCATCGCCCATTGTTGTTAAACCTGTATACATGTCTAATTGTATCTTCAGCTTGCACCATCCACGACCTTCCTCTTTACAGTCTGTGACCCTTAGCTTCATGCAGGAGGTGTTTCTTTTTTTGCAACTACTCTTAGAAAAAACTTTGTTTGCAGCACTTTAAGTCTATCTATTAAGTCAGCAGCGAGTGTATATTGCACACATGCTATCTTGCTATCTCTTGTACATCCCAGAATTACCCGCATGGCTTCACTCTGTATGCGTTCAAGTTCTATCAGCTGACTCTTTAATATTGTAAGTATTTCAAGTCCATAATCTATCACCAAAAGAATCACATGCTGGAACATTGGGAACAACATTTACTGCTCGATGTCTATTACTTTCATTACCATAAGTGCATTACGTCATTTTTAACATTTTTCCGCAGCTGCCTCCACATGAAAAAAATGGGACTGAAAATGTAATGCAAAATTCATTAAACATTGTAACAGTATCACACAAATAAAGCGTCTCTTACGTCTGTATTAGATTTTACAAAGCTAGATGTTATGAGAACTGTCCAAACTATGTTTCAGGTTTACATCACTCTAAAGGGAAGTAGAAACATTTTACATAAAACCAGATTATGCCATGGTAGTGCAGCAAGCAAACCTTTCTGTTTTTGTCAAGGTGCTAGAGATGTTTTCTTCTTGAGGTCTCCGACACTGGGTAATCTGGAAATGTTAACAGTTGAACTTGACGTGAGCATCATTTAGGATATTTTTGTTCTGTATCATGTAATGTGTTAACAATTTCATAAGGTTGTTTTCTTTCACTTGCCTGTAATGAGGTGTTTGTGTAGAATTTTCTTGATGTAGACACCAGTTTACCAGAGTGTAAGTTATGTGCTGTGAACATTGCTCAACCATATATCTTTTAGCCTCATACCAATTAACTACATACATGTTAGCCTCTGGGCTTTAAATTCCATAATAGATAACTATAAATAATAAGTGGTGAATAACAAGTGTTCAAAACATTTTAATGTATACTCACCATTTAATTAATTAATTATCACAGGGATAATTAAACACAATTTCTGCTGTGGGAGACCTTGCTTTTCTCACTAATTCTTGGAGCTATG
>CAJHNH020000450.1:140000-182500 GCA_905116865.2 Candidula unifasciata | reverse complement strand
ACGATATCAGGTTGGATTCCAGCTGTGGGTTATTTTGCAACAGACCATTTTTCATTGATTTTGACAATGGTGTTAAAAGTTGACCATTCAGAAAATAAGGCAAACTACTGAATGTAAAATTGCCTAGTAAAAGCAAACAGCCAAAACACAATGGGATTGGTTCCAGAATGTCTTGTGAAGGTGCACTCATATTACTGCATAAGTCACTGGCCAGTTCTTTGGCAACTTGCCACTCACCATTTTATGAATATGCAGTTTGCAATACGCATCTCCAGGAGCACAGACAATAACTATTGCTCATTAAATTCACAGCTCACAGTGTTGTACCGCACACTCAGCTCAGTAGCTGGCCAATTGAATCGGATTTTGCCTTTAACTCTTTTGTTGTCCAATCGAGTTTCCCACTGGATTCTGGAACCCCAGTTAAATTACTAGACAGAACAGGGTCCACCATTTGAGTGTGAGACAGGCATGAGCAAAAGAAGCTAGGAGACATTGAGAGTCTTGTAGTCTTGTATTACGAGCCTTTACTACATTAAGGCCACCAGTCATCAGCATTTATTAATGTGTTCAACATCACACAAGCCCTCTTTCCTTCCCTTGTTAGTTCACACTACCTTTTTTTTTAATTTTAGTCTAGGTCTTCATGGAGGCAAAAGTCAGTTATACAAAAATACTGTTCATTGTTGATTCAAACCCCAGATCTTTCAGCCAGCAGGTAAACATCCAGTCACTGCAATGCCAAGGTTCTCATGTGCTATACTGTGGTAGATTTCTTGACGTAAATTATATTACCTTTTCCCCTTAACATTCAGAGTTTGAGTTGACAGTTACCACTGGCTCTAAGAAGCTGGCAGGAACAGATGCAAATGTGTTTGTTACTTTGCAAGGCAGCACTGGGAGGTCACCAAAAATCAAACTTATTTCCGAAAGCTCTAGAAAACTATTCCAGAGAAACAGTGTTGACAGATTCCTAGTGAAGTGCACTGACATTGGAGAGATACGATCCCTGAGGTTTGTTTGTATTTTACATCCTCACATCATATTCTCATGTGTAGTGGTTTTTAAAACTTGACAAAGCGTGATCTCAACTGACTGTGAAGAACACTTGCGGAAAGGTTTTTTTTGACAGAATTTTGAATAACTTTTTAGGGGAGAGGGGTTCTTTTTGTTTTGATTATTCTATACTCATCAGCATCATCATTTTGAGCCATTCTAAAATAAAACTTTGCGGCATTAAGTCTCTAAAACCTTCAACCCTGCATCTCCATGGTACATTCACATGCAGGTTTCTTCTAGTCCATATCTTGTTGTCCACACACATCTGCATTATCTTATCTTGTTCTCATTCAGTAATATTTTCTTCATTCTTAGTTGTTAGAACACTATTTTTCTTCTCCTGTCATGGTAGCTTTCCTATTTGTCCATAAAAGTACATTTAAAAGACTTGAATTTTACACTCACATGTAATTGCTCTCTGTGACACTTTATGGCATAAGCAGTAGGATCAAAGAAGAAGAAGATTATTTAGTTAGTGGTATGGTACTATACAATCATGTAACAGTTTATCAGTCTTCAGTTTTGTTAGTAAGTTTGCCAAGTTAACATCAAGAGGATTAACTTCCCTGCACCAAGTTTTATCAATATGGCTCAGTTTCTCTCCACAGAACAGCTAGCAACCTGCCAAGAATGTCATACAGAGCACAAACACTGTAGCTCCAGCAATATCCTCAGGGATCTCTGTAAAAATTTGAACTCATAAGCAAATGATGCAGTCCATGAAACAAACTCGCTTTACTGCTTTGTTACGTTAATTGGTATTTCATTTACTCTGGTTGTTGTAGTGAACAGTGGTTTCAATTAACAGTGAACTATGATACATTTCATATAAATTTTAAACACAAACAGCAAGTTACCTCCTAATTTTTTTTATTTTTGAAATCCATAAAGCTTTTCTCTTTTAAATGCCTGTATTATAAGTTTTCATCAAGCCGTCACATTGTTCGATCATCAGTTGTAAAATGCACTCAATTCCAGTGCTGCTTAAATAGTTGTGAATGGATGCAGGACCTAATTAGAGTATGGCTACTTATAAACCTCTATATCAGACCCAAGTTATCTCCCCTTCCATACTTTGGAGGATCATTATGCTTATAATCTGCCTTCAGTAAAAAAATGTAATGTTTCTTGGTAAAGATATATTTAATCTTAGAAGACATAATTTCTTATTTATAAAACAGTTCAAGAAAGGAAAATTTCTAACATACTGTAGTTTTTTTTTTTTTTTTTTTAAATTGGAAATAAACCAGTGTTACAGAAAGGGCAGAAGAAAAATCTATCTTCTTCTTCAAGTCCATTTTGGTCATTATGTCTGTCTACAGCCCTCCATTATGTGTACTGAAAAAGATTTTCTATACAAATGCCCATCAGTAATGTCAAACTGTTGAAATTCTTCTTTCTTGATCTCTCATTGTGCCTCTTCTTCCCATCCAGTTTTCCTGGTGTGATATATTTTCCAGTTTTATTATTCTCAAGGTGTGCCCAAGAAAAAAGGAATGTCCTCTTCTGATGAGGATAGCCAGTTCTCTTTGTGAATAAATAATTACAAGGAAATCATAATCTTAACTTTGCCCCCCCCCCCCCCCCCCCTCCCCAAACCACCATAAACAGAAGAAAACTACATGTAGACAGAAGATATTATTATCAGAATAGATTAGCTACACAGTTGACATGAAGCTCGGTGGTGTTGATGTAAATGCCTGTGTGCTTCTCCATAGCTTCTGACTACATTTGTAACTTTATCCCTAATCAAACAGAATAGAACATGATGGAACAGGATTTGCACCAGGATGGTTTCTGGAAAGTGTAAGTAGGTCAGATTAGCTCATTATCTTTACTGCTTATATTTGTTGCTTTTTAAGCAGTTTGGGGAAGGGGGGTGGGTGTCATGAGCCAGAGGATTTAGGGCAGCATGGCTAATGTGGGTACCACACATTACAGGTCAGGATTTTTATTTTTTTCATTAGTTTATCAAGCATTGGAATATAGGCAGCCTGCATGAAAGCCCTGCTATGTAACCACTAGGCCATCCACTTATTGTTAGAGAGTAATTTGTTATTGTAGTTAAATATTTTGGCGGAATTTTTCCTTGCCTGGAGATCCCCTATAATCCTTCCTAATAATTTACAGGGCTCGAATTAAGAAAGTCTAGGGGAATTCTATGGGTCCCTGAGTTCATAAAGAAAGGAAGGAAAATACAGAAAATCAAACCAATAGGGTGAATCCCCGGAAAATAATGGAATACATAATTATTTTTCTAACTAAATTCAGAAAAACCAAAGTTCAACACTTTGTAAATTGAACTCAACTAAATCACAATGTACAATATTTCGTCTTCACAAGGAAATAAATTTGATACTAACAATGTAACTTTGATGGTTGAGTTTTCAAAAAAAATAACAATTGTATTGAAATAATGCTGACTTAGAATCCTAACAAATTATTCAACTCAAAAGGAAATTAACTCATCATTCCACATGAACAAAACCATTTCAGTGTATCAACGTCACTCATCTCCACGATCGTTCAAGCTGAATACGGCGTTCTATGGTATGGACCATACACTGGCGGCAACAATTGTAGTGACTGGATATCTGCATAAGTCTTCAGTTCATTTCGGAATCTCCTTCTATAATGTTGTTAACCATCCATAGGGTTACCGGGAACCTGAATTCGTATGATTTTATTATTATTATTATTTCTTGGTGGTAGGCTGATGGAATGGCTGGGGCTGTCGTTTGGTGTTGTGACAAATGACTAGCTCTAAGGGTTTCTCCTAGTAACACTACGAAAACGTCATAAGTTATGTGCGCCTTTGTACATTTTCTACTCTTCTCGCATCTATGTTCAACTATGTTTATTTTAAGTGCGCAATTCTTTTAACCAAAAGATGCAATTAACTCTTGCCGGACTGAAATATTCCGTTGGTTTGTCACAATTACAGTATTATATACAACAAGTCTGTGTGACTTATATACTTTTATGTAACAGAACTGTGCATTTGGAAAGCATATCTTTGAACATGAGTTAATGTCATGCAGATTGATTACTTTATGGCTGAATTTGTTTAGAACTCAAGATTTTACTCACCCACAAGATTTATGTTTTAGAAACCGCTGATGCAGATATTCTGAAGCTAGCCTGACTACTTTTTCACAATATTTCCACTATATCACCCAGTTCTATGGACAGTTTGACCTTATGTAAGCTATGGAATCATAGCGATTTCCATAATTCAATTAGCAACATTCCCACAAGATTCTCATTTCATAACCCAATGCTGTGTTGAGCATATAAGTACAATTTTCAGCCTCGTAGCTCACAAAACTTGGTTCAATTCATTTTGTTTGAAAAAATATATTCTAACAGATTTTTTTAAAAACCTGAAGTAATTTAAATGTTACAAAGTTATTTTTAGAATAAAATAACAATATCAGATCTTCATTTAGAAGAAAACTGGCTTATAAACTGTACCATGTTTTGGAAGTTGAAGTATTCTAATAAAATCAAACATCAGAACAGAAATAGAAAGACTGGTTACTGGAAAAGAAGACACAAACCAACCGCCATGACAGTGGGCACATGACATTAAATACACCTTCAGCATGAAAGGTGCATCAGGCACTGAAACTGGCAAAGGATTGCAGATACATCCAGTGGGCCTTGATAAGAGCACTGTCCTTGAAAGATAAGACCATTGTCCAGGAAAGATAAGAGCATTGTCTAGAAAAGGACCTGATACTGATTAGCCTAGGGTGGTAACTGATTAGCCTAGGGTGGTACTGATTAGCCTAGGGTGGTAACTGATTAGCCTAGGGTGGTACTGATTAGCCTAGGGTGGTACTGATAAGCCTAGGCTGATACTGATTAGCCTAGGGTGATACTGATTAGCCTAGGGTGATACTGATTAGCCTAGGGTGATACTGATTAGCCTAGGGTGATACTGATTAGCCAAGGCTGATACTGATTAGCCTAGGGTGATACTGATTAGCCTAGGGTGATACTGATTAGCCTAGGGTGATACTGATTAGCCAAGGCTGATACTGATTAGCCTAGGGTGATACTGATTAGCCTAGGGCGGTCAACTGGATATTTCATTTTTTTTGGTTTTTTTGTTACACATGTTAAAACTGCCTCAGTAGCTGGAAATCCAAAAGATAGTAACAAATACTGATATTTTAGAGTCCGTGCATTGTGGTGAGATTCTTTTTTCCTGTTATCAAGACATACTCCAGTTTTTCCCCTCTCGAAAAATACTACTCAGAGAATGTAGATTGTCTGGATCTGATGTAGGTAGCACATTCTCATTGTAAGTTAATTTCTGTAAAGAATTTTTCTTCCCGATTGCCATTACTTTCTTTTAAACTCTCTCAGGACCAGATTTTTTATGTAGTTTGGATGGCATTAATTTTAAGCGAAATTTTTTACTGCAAGACAACAAAGCTAAAACCTTTCTAAAGAAAAAGTATTGGCTGTATCAGGACATATAATGTATCAAATTAAAGATAAATGAGTGTAGAATAAATCTAAACTATTTAAATATCACTATAACAACAAAAGATTATTAAAATCACACAACATTCAAGGATGTTTGACACATACAAAAATTATTGACATAAAAAATTGTGTACTCACCTTATTTTTTTACTCTTTCAACAACCCTGCTATCCAATTCTAAGAATGCACACGCCTTCTCTGTTCAATTATGTATTAGCCAGTCTTTATTTGAAACAATTAATTTAGATACTTTGGATGTTATGATTATTTTTTTATGACATGTCATTTTCACAACAACCAAAAATCTGAAAAACAGCTGATCAAAACATTGACCTGATTGAAATATTTTGTGAAATTTTTATATCCTAAACTAAATTATCGCTAGTAGATTTGTCACTTAGATATCAATCATAATGTCAAGACTGTTGTCACCATCTGGCAGAGATTCATCAACAATAGAGCAGTATGAACAGTTCTAGACCTTTTCCCTTATCATTTAGTATTAAAAAATCATGTAAAACCTGTATCCCATCTAAATAATTTTTATTTTTTAATCAGAAAATTTTGCACCGATGAACGTTGCAAATGAAAGGACTTCCTGTTGTTAATCCTAATTGTTCAAAAAACTTGTTCATAAAAGTTCGTTTTCCCTGCAAACGGAAGTGTCTCTATCATGGTCCAGTATACTGGAGATACGTCTTTAAGGGATAGACTTAATCGCCAGTATACGGGCTAAACGTCCATAAAGAGTAAAGACTTTTTGTGACTTTCTAATATAATTGTATCTATTATTATTTAGAGCAGTTTATTTTCTCCTGATAAAACTATATTACCACATACCGCAGCCCATTTATAGTAGGTCCAGTAATTTATATTACTGACATATCTTGTATGGATTTCATTTTAATCATACCTGCATCAATGATGGCAACCCAACAACAATGGCAATGAGGCCAGGGAATGGAGACACTGCCATTGATCTCACACTGGTTTCATGGATCGCAGAACAAGGTGGGGTCGAGTGTACTTGGTGATCATAGAATTGATCACCTACCCTGTTCTGTCCTGCTGCCTAATTTAAGCAAGACCGTGGTAAAGAAATGCTGTGCAACACATGGGAAATGAAAGTGAAACGTTTAAAACCAAACCAAAAATTTCAAGTCATAAACCATGCCAGGTATATGCACAAGCGAAATTATGTTGATGTGCATAAATGATATCAAGTTCATTAAATCAGTCTATCAAATACACATTAAACTATGAACAGTATTTTGTAAAAATTTAAACACTATATAAATTGAATTTTAAAATTGTTAATGACACAGATTTTGCTGATTAAAGCAGACAATACATAAAATCCTGCTTCCATTAGGTTGTAATGAAGGAATCAAAACATCCAGAAAACATGTACTACTTTCCCTTTCATGGCTGGTTAGCCAGAGATATTGGTAATGGGCAACTGTGGAGAGAAATTAGAGCCAAGAAGACATTAGCCAAAGAAGTAATTTCAGGTATGTTTTCAGCTATCAGGCAGGAATGATAATTGACAGTGTAACATTTGTTAATAATACTTGATGATTTATAGTATGGTGAATATATTATTTTCCTGATGTGTATAAAAAGTGTTTAGATGTGGGAGGACTGATTGCATTACAACATATCTTATTCCATATGACAGCATCTGAATGCAGTGTGGCTGGTCACCAATGAAGAGCATCAGACGAAGGTGGGTAAGTGGTTTGAGGAAACAGGTTCTATTATCAACACATAAATGTTATTTTATGTTATCAGATTTGACGTCACTGCACAGTTGGCACTCCCATGTGTGCTCAGTCCTCTGATGCAGCCACTCCAAAGCACTTCTATTGATTGTATCTTTGAAAAGTTGGTAATAGTATCTCCTGTCTTGGCTTCCAAGGTCACATAGATGTACTTCACCAAGCTGTACTCCCTGGTCATGCAATCATGTTAGCATTAGAGATTCATCATTATTCACCAGCCTCTACTCCTGCAGAAGATGAGGGTGGAGCACCTATAGGACTGTCACAAGTGTTGTGATGTCAGTTGTTAGCTCAACATGCTACATGTTAATTATTCCCTGAGACATTTTTCTCTGATTAGATGTATATTATTTGTTAATTTTTAATCCTTTTTTGTTTTAAACAATTGTTGACATTTAAAAAAACAACTGTATTTTCATTAACATTTGGTTTGTGACGCTTTCCTTAGTATGTTCCATTATTTGTGTGTTTTTACATTTACCATTTACAACTGCAGTATGCATTGTTTCTAGTATCATGTGGTATTATATAATTTTTGTGGCTGCTATATGATTGCTGTCATTTGCTAATTTGTGCGATTTTTAGTTTCTGCTGTATGTCATTACATATGTTGCCGTATGTAATATTGTTTGTTACTGCATATTTACAACAAATAACATTACATGTAAGATTTTTCAACATAAAATGTATATTTATTGCAGTTGTATGTTATTTTTGCTAGACTTCATTACAATATTATGAGACAAAGGGCCTGCAGCTGGAATTGAACCTAGCATCCCGGCATTACGAAGAGCTTTCGCAAGGCCAAAGCCACAGATGCCGACAAATCTGGAGATACAGAAGCTCATTTCTTCATAGAAAACTACATGATTACAAAGGCTTTTTTAGGGAATATAATCATTGGTCTAGTACCCAAACACATGAGGATTTGCTGGTTGGGGTTTTTGCTGTGAGTCACAAGCATGAGCCTTTGAATGAGCTATACACATGAGACAGTAGAAAATAGAACATGTATCTATAAACAAAATATAGAAACTGAAATTAGGGCTCATCAAATGATTTACAGTATTTAACATAAGTTTTGTCTTAATCTTCGTTGAGGTTTCAACTTTACTGCAAGGTAGGATATGGAATTGCAGAGGGTATAATTGAGGCTTACAGCAGATATTTCTTGAGATTACTGTCTGTGTCCATTGTTTTACAGTGCACAGTGATGGACATTCTGTGTGGTTTTTGTTGGCACAGCAGCGGAGCAACTGTGGGGTAAACTATTTGCTGTGAAGATGTAATGTGATTACCTGAGGAAACAGGTTAATTGAAAGATGCAACAGGAGATCTTTTATGACTACAACAGTCATTGCTACTCATATATAAATTAGAGTCCATTGTAATGATGTAAGTACCAGAGGCTGACTTTGTTTTGCAGGTAAAGTGATCAAATACACAGTGACTGTGCACACAGGGGATGTTCGCTTTGGGGGCACTGATGCTAATGTTTACATAATCATTGAAGGTGTGGATGGGAAGACCAAGAAACTGTTCTTGAATGATGACAGAAATAACTATGAGAAAGGAATGACAGAGAAGTTTGAAGTATGTTGTTCTATTTTCCCATGCTTATAACTGTCTATATGCCTAGGTTGATTTGACTGAGATTCTAGTATTCACACATTTATAGTTTCACTGGTACTACATTTGTGTGCACTGTGTTGAGAACACTGAAGAAATTGTGAAGATATCAATGCACAATCTGTCTACCGGCTTAAAGATCTTCCTTATGAATTTGCACCAGGTGGATAAAAAAAATGATTTTGGCTGCCAGGTTGACCCAGCCTAAATTGTATACCATGGATTTTTCCTTGTAAGTAAAGGCAACCAGCAGGATGTTTACCACATCTCCCATCCCAGCAGGATGTTAACCACATCTCCCATCCCAGGAGGATGTTTACCACATCTCCCATCCCAACAGGATATTTACTACATCTCCCATCCCAGCAGGATGTTTACCACATCTCCCATCCCAGCAGGATATTTACTACATCTCCCATCCCAGCAGGATGTTTACTACATCTCCCATCCCAGCAGGATGTTTACTACATCTCCCATCCCAGCAGGATGTTTACTACATCTCCCATCCCAGCAGGATGTTTACTACATCTCCCATCCCAGCATGATGTTTACTACATCTCCCATCCCAGCAGGATGTTTACTACATCTCCCATCCCAGCATGGTGTTTACTACTACACACTCCCATCCCAGCAGGATGTTTACTACATCTCCCATCCCAGCAGGATGTTTACTACATCTCCCATCCCAGCAGGATGTTTACCCATCTCCCATCCCAGCATGATGTTTACCACATCTCCCATCCCAGCAGGATGTTTACCACATCTCCCATCCCAGCATGATGTTTACTACACCTCCCATCCCAGCATGGTGTTTACTACATCTCCCATCCCAGCATGATGTTTACTACATCTCCCATCCCAGCATGATGTTTACTACATCTCCCATCCCAGCAGGATGTTTACTACCACATCTCCCATCCCTCCCAGCATGATGTTTACTACATCTCCCATCCCAGCAGGATGTTTACTACATCTCCCATCCCAGCATGGTGTTTACTACATCTCCCATCCCAGCAGGATGTTTACTACATCTCCCATCCCAGCAGGATGTTTACTACATCTCCCATCCCAGCATGATGTTTACTACATCTCCCATCCCAGCAGGATGTTTACTACATCTCCCATCCCAGCATGATGTTTACTACACTCCCATCCCAGCATGATGTTTACTACATCCCCATCCCAGCAGGATGTTTACTACATCTCCCATCCCAGCAGGATGTTTACACATCTCCCATCCCAGCAGGATGTTTACTACATCTCCCATCCCAGCATGATGTTTACTACATCTCCATCCCAGCAGGATGTTTACTACATCTCCCATCCCAGCATGGTGTTTACTACACCTCCCATCCCAGCAGGATGTTTACTACATCTCCCATCCCAGCAGGATGTTTACTACATCTCCCATCCCAGCAGGATGTTTACTACATCTCCCATCCCAGCAGGATGTTTACTACATCTCCCATCCCAGCATGGTGTTTACTACATCTCCCATCCCAGCATGGTGTTTACTACATCTCCCATCCCAGCATGATGTTTACTACATCTCCCATCCCAGCAGGATGTTTACTACATCTCCCATCCCAGCATGATGTTTACTACATCTCCCATCCCAGCATGATGTTTACTACATCTCCCATCCCAGCAGGATGTTTACTACATCTCCCATCCCAGCATGGTGTTTACTACATCTCCCATCCCAGCATGATGTTTACTACATCTCCCATCCCAGCATGATGTTTACTACATCTCCCATCCCAGCATGATGTTTACTACATCTCCCATCCCAGCAGGATGTTTACTACATCTCCCATCCCAGCATGGTGTTTACTACATCTCCCATCCCAGCATGATGTTTACTACATCTCCCATCCCAGCAGGATGTTTACTACATCTCCCATCCCAGCATGGTGTTTACTACACATCCCATCCCAGCAGGATGTTTACTACATCTCCCATCCCAGCATGATGTTTACTACATCTCCCATCCCAGCACGATGTTTACTACATCTCCCATCCCAGCAGGATGTTTACTACATCTCCCATCCCAGCAGGATGTTTACTACATCTCCCATCCCAGCAGGATGTTTACTACATCTCCCATCCCAGCATGATGTTTACTACATCTCCCATCCCAGCAGGATGTTTACTACATCTCCCATCCCAGCATGGTGTTTACTACAAATCCTATCCCAGCAGGATGTTTACTACATCTCCCATCCCAGCAGGATGTTTACCACATCTCCCATCCCAGCAGGATGTTTACCACATCTCCCATCCCAGCATGATATTTACTACACCTCCCATCCCAGCATGGTGTTTACCACATCTCCTATCCCAGCATGATGTTTACTACACCTCCCATCCCAGCATGGTGTTTACCACATCTCCCATCCCAGCATGATGTTTACTACACCTCCCATCCCAGCATGATGTTTACTACATCTCCCATCCCAGCAGGATGTTTACCACATCTCCCATCCCGCATGGTGTTTACCACATCTCCCATCCCAGCATGGTGTTCACTACATCTCCCATCCCAGCATAATGTTTACTACATCTCCCATCCCAGCAGGATGTTTACTACATCTCCCATCCCAGCAGGATGTTTACTACATCTCCCATCCCAGCAGGATGTTTACCACATCTCCCATCCCAGCATGGTGTTTACTACATCTCCCATCCCAGCATAATGTTTACTACATCTCCCATCCCAGCAGGATGTTTACTACATCTCCCATCCCAGCAGGATGTTTACTACATCTCCCATCCCAGCATGATGTTTACTACACCTCCCATCCCAGCAGGATGTTTACTACATCTCCCATCCCAGCAGGATGTTTACTACATCTCCCATCCCAGCATGGTGTTTACTACATCTCCCATCCCAGCATGATGTTTACTACATCTCCCATCCCAGCATGGTGTTTACTACATCTCCCATCCCAGCAGGATATTTACTACATCTCCCATCCCAGCATGATGTTTACTACATCTCCCATCCCAGCATGATGTTTACTACATCTCCCATCCCAGCAGCATGTTTACTACATCTCCCATCCCAGCATGGTGTTTACTACATCTCCCATCCCAGCATGATGTTTACTACATCTCCCATCCCAGCATGATGTTTACTTCATCTCCCATCCCAGCAGGATGTTTACTACATCTCCCATCCCAGCATGGTGTTTACTACATCTCCCATCCCAGCAGGATGTTTACTACATCTCCTATCCCAGCATGATGTTTACTACATCTCCCATCCCAGCATGATGTTTACTACATCTCCCATCCCAGCATGGTGTTTACTACATCTCCCATCCCAGCATGGTGTTTACTACACATCCCATCAAGGTCTGATTTTTCTATAAAAATATTTTTCCAGCATCATGTGCCACAGCATGAACAAATTATTTGCTTTACTTTATTAACATATGAGTGCAATGGGAGTGTCTTTATTATGGCAGTTGTCAGAAGAATCTCTGTATTTGTTTATTGCTGTTTTTCCCATGATATACGACATAGTATTCCGTACCTCTGTTCTTGTCATGCCTTTTCTTTTTTATTTAAATAATATATGTTTTTGTTTTGTTTGCTAGCTTTCATCTAAATTTAAAAAAAAAAGAGACTGTTTCTTCATTACAATGCATTTTTCATTCTAAATGATAATTCTTTATTTAGCCTCAGTGATTCCTTTCAACCCAAAGATTATGGGAACACAGGGGGAGCACAGGGACTAATAGTAATGAATTGAAATGGAGAAGTATTTACAAGTTTGTTGTGTGCAGAGAACCAGTATGTGATTGGTCAAAGCATTTTCCCACATAAAAGAATACACAAGACAACATGGAATTAGCATATCTATAAAACAACAAATCTAAGTGGTCATGTTTCTATTAACTATATATTTTTTTAAATAATGTTAGGGCTAGTAGAGGTGCAGATGTATTTACTGATCACTATTTGTTGGTAAGTAAAATTAAGTTAAAATCAAAATATAGATATCATGTCATACTCCTAAATTTACATCCAAAGGTGTGGATGTATCTTGTTTTTGTTTGTAATTCCATATCTTTTTGGACAGCCCCATAGCAAATCTCTGTATACTTTATCAAAAGCTTTTTCCTTCTTTCTTAGGACTGAGTAGTAGTTCTACTTTAAAATACTCCCCCAACCTTTCTCAAATAACTTAAGGGCCTAGAATAGACTGCCCTTTTTCTTATCATTTATTATTTCTTTTGGGTTGTCTTTCCACATCATAGTGTCTTATCCCTCTTACTTTCTTGCAGTAATTTCTAACTGTTGGTTTTCTTCTGCTGCCAAAGTTTCTCCAGGCTTTTCACGTGAATTTTTATTATTCTATTTGCCTCTTTTCAAACTTGCCTATGTTTTATGTAAGTCCATGGATGGTATGTTTCTGTTGTTTTTTTAAAGGTTTTTTTGTTTCTCCATTCCACCATGCTGACACATTCCATTCTGTTTTAATGTTTAACATAACAGAAATCTGGACTTTTCCATAGGCGCTCAGTCTCCATCTTCGCCAGCAAGCATAGAGTACCAATTCTAATTGTGCCAATAGCAGTCTGATTGTACATCAGTCTAACCCCTCCCCTGAGTGCCGATTGTTGACCAGATCCTCTGGTCACGTCTCGCAGCACCATTCTCCTCAGACTAGGATGATCCATCTGTGCCTCTGCACTGTTAACTCGCCCCTACAAAATCTAGCTTGTCATGCATCAACTGACCACCAAGCTGTGCAGAACCAGCCAGTTTATCAGCCCACTCATTTCCCAATACACCGCCATGCTATGGGAAACACAACAAAGCACGTCAGCTACCATAACCTCTGAAGCAACACAAGCAGTAAGTGCAACCATAAAGACAAGGACAACAGGATGCTGAAGACGCTTGATACCATCTTCAGCATTCAGTTTTCCTTTTTTAGTGCTGTTTTCCTGACAGTATCTCTTAAATTAATCCATTCCTCTTTTACTCTGAGTGTATTTTAAGAAAGGTTTTCATAGCTTTCTTGAAATTGTTCTTGAAAAGTTTTTTATAGTGTCTGCGTTATCCAGTTCTTTTCATTTTATAATTTCTGTTTTACATTGTAAAACATTCCCTACTTGTAAATTTAATTTAACTTTCATGTCCTTTATGACGATCTTATGATTTTATATTAGGCATGGCTCTAGCATCTGTGAATTTTTCCTTGTCAGGATATAATTATTTTGGTTTTTAACCCCATGGTCTTCCCATCTGAACCAACCAAAACAAGAGAGGTCATGTTGAGCACATATTTCTAGTAGTCTTTCCCCATTTTCATTTCTCTCACTATTGTTATCTTTACACTTTCCTAGAAATCTTGAAAAAAAAAAGTTCGCCTATTATTTAGTTCATGGCCATTAACTCTTTGAGTCCCAAGGAACGCATCATACGTTTATAGGTTCCTACCTAGAAGCCCAATGAACGGATGATGCGCCGATTTTATTACTTTCTTTACTACCCCCTGGGCCTGTGATGCTAAACCCTCTGGGACTCAAAGAGTTAAAGTCTATCTTTACATATAATTCCTCTGTTGGTTTAATTGTTTAAATGTCATCAAATAATTTATCAAAGTTGGAACCCACAGGGACATAAAAATAAAGGGAGACCCAAAAATATGTGAAGAATGGAGTTAGAGAGTAAAGGTAAATAAGATGGTGAGGGCAGTAGGTGATCTGAATGCAATAACAAAGGATAGGACAACTTTCCCCATTCCTACACTTTGTCTCCGGTCAGCCTATGCTGTCTGGCCATTTCAGTGAACCCAGTGAGACAAGACATCTTGCAACAATGCACAATTTACAACAAGTCGGGTAAACTTTCTTTCAGAATATTAGTAATTCGCAGTGACTACAAATTTTGGCAATAGCAATATCAAACTTTCTTTCAAACTAATAATAACTCGCAACAACAACAAAAATTATAGCACTAATAATCATCATCGTCAGGTGCCTTGCCGACTGGCGTGGGCGATCATGCCTCTCCATAATCTGCGATCTCCTGCAGCATGTATCAGTTTGTGTGCCGACACACCTCCATGCCATGCAACAAGACTGTCAACCATCTTCACTCGTTGTCTTCCTCTATCTCTCCTTCCACATATCTTTCCAGTGGTCACAACATAATCTATTTTCCCTCTTCTTATAACATGGCCGAAAAATGATGTCTCCTTCTGATGTCTGTGATAAGTTGTCTTCGGGCTCCCACCTCTTTCAAAACCTCTTGGTTGCTCTTTTTGGCTGTCCAAGGTATTCTAAGCATTCTTCTGTAAAACCACATCTCCGAGGCCTCCAGAAATTGTTTGGCCTGCCTACTGATTATCTAGGATTCACTAATAATATCAACTGCAAATAAGAAGCAGTATGACAACTCAGCAGGCTAAAACCATATAATAGCAGCTTTGAAACAATTTGGATTGTAAAGGCCAAAAATGGGGAACTAGATCACCAGGGCCTATTCCTTACAATGTAATCAGATGTGATTGGATGATAGATATGTACTCAAAAAGAAAAAAAAATTAATTATATACTATTAATTAGATATCACTGGAATCACAGACAAAAATTTACACTTGAAAACACCAAACCTGAGTTTTAATCTAAATATGATGCTACTTAACGAACAATAACGTACAGTAAGGTGAACATTTATAGACAAAATAACACAATGACTACATACAAACAAAACAACACAAGCGTGTATTTCAATAGTAGACACATAGGCAATATTTATTTGCTGGCGAGTCAAAAATCTAAGTACTGCTAAACGTAAACATATGTTTCCCTACAAATTATACAATATTTAGGATGACACACGCTTAGCCCTTACCAACCGCCCACGAAAACAATATGAAATAATGGAAAGGAGAGACCAGGATGAAAGACAATGGACGGAGCCGATGTCATAATTTGACAGTATGGAACCACGAGGACAAGAGAACGAGCCAGAACTTCTTCTTCTTCTTCTCTTCCACCTTATACCTCATTGAAGTGTCAGGGGGAGATGTAACATTCGTTGATGAGCTTTGTCAAGAGCACTATTAAGACTGATGTTCATTTCTGTAAAGCCATCACTCCATATTTTCCTAGATCTTCCTCTCATTCTATACATGTTGTAACATTTTACTGTGACTCGTTGTGGCAGATAGTACCAGGCATTCATATTAGGTGTCCAGACCACTTCATTTGTTGTTCTTTGATGACCTGTAAGGTAAAGTCGGGAGATGTGAACCAGCATCATTGCACACGGTTATAAACCATAAGTGCTCTGCCACCAGTACGGACAGCTGATAAGAATTGTTCGCCTGTGTTGCTTAACTCTGTAGCTACAGCGACGTTCCTCCATTTACCCCAGAGTGGTAACTCTGGTACCCATTTCCTAAAGGCTGGGTGAACTCCGGGAACCGCCCGGTTTCCAACACCAACCGTGGGCTGCAGCGAGTTGCAGCTGGATTTGAAAGAGCCTCTTATCGACTGCGCTAATGCGGCTCCCTATAGTAAACTAGATCATTAATTGTGTGTACGTTAATTGTTAGCATTGTAATGACTGAATGTTAGGGATTGTAATTCATGTGTCAATTTTATTTTGTGTAGACATTAGAGTGACAGTGGATGACGACAACAAACATAGTGTGAGTGTGAATTTGTTGGTAAAGCAGAGCGTGTGCAAGCTGTGCCTGGTAGCTCCCACTGGGACCCATCGTTCTCAGCACATTGTCATCACCATGTTCAAGGGCAGTCTGGACTGGAGAAGAACTAAGTTTCTGTATTTTGATTTTGGTGTCGTGTTCTGGACATAGAAATTAGCTCGAGATGTGCCAAAGTTAATCAAGTAATGGGGCAACTATCTTCCCTGTTGACACACAAGCAGATACCCCAGAGTAATAAAGTGAATATTATCAGAACTATTTTTTGGCCAACACTATGCTATCAGTGTCAAATGTGGATACTTACATCCTCCAATGAACATAGAATTGTGACAACAGAAATGATTGCATTAGAAGAGCTGGAAAGACAGAATACATCAGTTCAGTCGAGCGTTCTTGCCATACTCGTGACTTCACATGCGAAACACTCATTGTCATCTGTCCATCGCAGTGTACTCCAGTTCATGTCTAGGTCAACTAGGTGCAGACATGAAACATTTACCACTATCATACTAGCTGTCCCATACTCACACCAGACTAGCCTCTGACACTTGAGTTGCTTGAGTATTTTTGATGTCATGAAGAGTAAAGGACAGCAGAAGGAGCAGAAGAAATGATCCCTTCCAAACTTGTGAATTTCTTTCAAATTGTTCGCTACTGAAGATACATATTATTTGCCTTGCAAATTGCTTATCTTGTCTTTAATCACTTCTATTTGTTACACAGGTACATGCATTCAATACAGGGCCTATAAAAAGCATCTATATTGGCCATGATGACACAGGACCTGGATCTGGATGGTATTGTGAAGATGTATGATTTCATTTTCTTTTTCAATTAGAATCATTATACATACCCTTGAGTTCATGCTGGTAATCAAGTTTAAAAAAAAAAAAAAAGAATACAAAGAAACCTATGGACATATATAAAAAAATGGTCAGTATACATACTTCAGATGTTGAGGGGAACACAACAGTTGTGTTAGAATGTATAAAGAGTTATAAATAATAAACAAAGCAAATCATGCATTTGCCATGCTTAACAATATATGGAAGTCAATGGGATTTAGTTTAAAGATAAAACTCAGAATATACAAGAGTAACATTTTAGGAATACTATTATACAACAGTAAAAGTTGGAAAGTGACAGCGAGAATTACACATAAACTTGAGACTTATCAAAATAAATGTTTAAGGAGAATTCTACGAATATTTTGGCCAAACAAGATCACAGATGAAGAACTAAGGAGGAAAACATAATGTGCATCACTGGCAAATGTTATCAAAGTAAGATGATGGAGATGGCTTGGACATGTTTGTAGAATGCCTTGTGACACTGGCAAAAACAGCTCTCCAGTGGACAGCAGATGGGAGAAGGAGACGTGGACGACCTACAGAAATCTGGAGAAGGACAGTAGAACGGGAAATGAAGGAATGTAAACTGACATGGGATACCATGGGCAGAAAAGCAGCAGACTGGCAGCAATGGAGATCACTTGTGAATGCCTTATGTGTCAACAGTGACATGAAGAGGATATAGATTTTGATAAGAAAGTCCAAGAATGTTTAGAATATGACATCAGGCTGCAGATAAACATAATGACAGTTTATAGATGACCATCCCTTTTTTTGACATGCACCAAGGAGGAGCAGCATTCTGTTACTCATTTTTGATATCAGCAAAGGGGTACTGTAGCATATCATGGATGATGTGGTGTGCTGAATCTTGACTGATGTCAAGATGTTCATCAGTGTGACTCACAGTCAGTCAATGGTTCCTGTATGAGACTTGTAATGGCCACAAATAACTCAGTGCGCCTGACCCACTCTGAACAGACTGTCTAAAAAGTCAAGTCGTTTTTTAAAACTTCCTACCCCACTCATTTACATGCTGGACTGAAAGGAATGCATCTTCCTACTAGACCTTTATTCACAATCTCCCCCGTGGTGTCAGGTGCTTAACACTTTTGACATCCTTAACAACAATATTGACAGGTCACAAGAAAATAGCATTGTTATTGTAATTTCTATCACACTTTTAGAGTTTTCATTTGAATCCGCTCATACGGGTACGTCTTGGTTTGGGATTTATGTCAAAACTGTAGCTTATCTATGCCATATTTACATTCAGTAAAGGACTATATAAAATAATGTATTTTTTAGATATGCATATTTTATTTGATGTTTTAACTATTGATAAGTAATTAAAGGACATGGCATTCTGTAATACAGGTCACTGTGAAGAAATATCTCAGCAGAGATGAGCAGATGAAATATCTTAAAAGGCTGAAGAAAAAATTCCAAAATCAGATCAAACTGAAGGTTTCAACAAGTTTCAAACATGAAAAGAGTAAAACTACTCAAGATGATGATAGTGAAGAAGAAATTAAAGAACACAACTTTCAGGATGTATTTGATGTTGATGGAAGAGTTCTAAAGGTGGGTCTTTGATTATTTATTTCTTGCTGCAGTTGAATTAAGTTGTCACTACTCTGTTCAACTTTCTTGTTTAGGAAACGTTTAAAGTCATCTCTACAAATGGAAAAATGCATGTTTTTAAAGCTGATCCTCTGTCAAAAACACGGAAGAGAAACAAAGGTGGTGCATTCGCGTGACCAAGGAGCCTAACTGGCTGCAATCATACTGTGTCTCATAATTCTATTAGAATTTTCTATTTCAGACTACTGCCTGTTATGCCTGTTACAGCAATCTGTTATATCTGCACCTTTCAGCCATCACAGCTCTTCATTTAGCATTTGTTGACCTGGTTAACTTCCCGGCGAGTTTCATGGGACATTGACATATCCTTATTTTTAGGGTGTCCTCTTTGACCTCTCATCTATAGATGTTGCCCATGGAGAACTCGTCCAGGGCAACAATATGTAGATGGCTGGTTCTCAAGGGAAGAAAAAGGCAGATCCTGAGGATTACCCGCCATCTATGGAGGCTTTCATAAATGCACAGCTGACACATGATGCTCTGGTTCCGGGCTCACCCAAGGAATCCTCGTGTCCTGCACATGACTGCTTAACCTCACATACATATGTTGAGCTTTCCAATTGTCATGGGCTGCGCCCTTCAGAGATTAGCAGCTAGCAGCCCGCAGATCTGGGACTTCGATAGCCACACAAATAGGCACATTTTGTTTGGCATGTTAGAGCCACACAAATAGGCACATTTTGTTTGGCATGTTAGAGCCACACAAATAGGCACATTTTGTTTGGCATGTTAGACGCCTTCAACGTTGTTTCATCTAGACACAGTATGATGGTATGGAAAAGCATGCACTAGGCATAGTCTTGCCCTATTTGTTCCTGACACTCTGGCAATAGGGACCATTGGTGACAGATATCTAAACCTTTCTGCTAAATAGTAGGACTTTATGATAGTTGGACGTGTAGACTTTGCAGTTGTAATGGGACATGTATCTACTAGACATTTGAGCCTAAATAGCTGACCAAGAATGGTTGATTGTCATGATTTACCTCAATGCAGTGATGATGGCACTGTCGGTCAACAATGGATGTTCATATATGGGACCATACAGCCGGATACAGCCTAAAGGAGATGTTGCACATCTTGTCTGCGAGTAAATCTCTTGGTTTAGGGCTGAGGCTCTGTTGTTCTTTCACTCAACATACGTTTTAGCAGCAGATAGTTGTCAACTGGTAGTATATTTGGCAAGTGGACTTTACTCATGTTCCAAATGAGTTTAGTTAGACGTTTTCACCTATTCATTGTGAGTGGCAGGCTGATTAGAGCCAGACGGGACACAAAATCTCTGGGAGGCACCAACTCTGAGATCTGCCGCCGGCTCGGTTCAGGTCACAAAGGTGAACCTTTATCCGCAGAGCAGGATATGGATGTGTGGCAGGAGTCTTGCATAAAGTTCTGTAATGCCAACACGGAGCCTTCTGACACCCAGGGTGAGGTACAGAGTGTCTCCTTATACACATCACAATGGTCTTAACTTTCCCTTATGCCTGTGACCGACCTCATCACTCAGCAGGCAACTCTTCTGATCTCAGACAACTGCTGTGTTAAGGTAATGGCTGTCTGAATAAGAAGAAACTATACCATTAAATGAAACACACTGGATCAAAAGGATAAATGGGGAGGGGGAGACATAAAATATGTGCATGAGAAAACATGTATGGCATCTTTATCAATAAATGTAAATAATATTATTGTTGGCTGACTGCAGGCAGGCGGAAGTCAAAGTCAGGTTACCAGGCATCTACATGTGCATCAGAGTGCCATTAGTCAGTTCTGGCACTTGTTCCAAGCTACTGGCTTAGTGGAAGACCAGCATCGCACTGGGTGACCTGGAGTGACAACAACAGCAAAGGATCGCTTTATTTGGCTTTGTCACCTCAGAAACAGGTTTACACCAGCTTTACTGTAGTTATTGCCTCCAGGGCATAATATGTCTGATTAAACAGTTCAGAATAGACTGCATGATGCTGGACTTTGAGCATGACGTCCACATGTGGACCTGTCCTTAGACACTGCAATCATCAAAACTGACTTCGTTATGCCAACTAGCAATATCTCTGAGTAGCTGACAATTATTGGAAATGCATCTCGTTTAGTGATAAATCTATATTTTTGTTGCAACATCATGACAGACAGCATAGGATCTATCATACATGAAATGAACATTTATCCCAAAAGTGTGGTTTGGAAGCTCTGCTGCACGGTGGTTGAGGTGCAATGCCATAAGAAGTAATCATTTACAGTGGGAGGAGTCGGCTGGTACGCACTGAAGAATGTTTGAATGTGCAATGATCCTTCAGTGACATTCTTTGACCACATGTCCTTCCACTCCTACTGAGATCGGCAGGCTCCTGCTGTGCATGCTGCCATCGTGGAGTTCTTCTTATTGTTGTAACTAGTCCACAAGATAACCTGGAAGGCAGTGACTGACGGGAAAGACCTTTTGATATCTTGGAAAGACTGGCGCCCCAGTATCGCCAGAGTGTAATCTGGCTCTCTGGCAACACAGAGAGTCGACTGCAGACCAGGCTGATCACCACTAATGCAGTATAAAAAAAACTAATTGCTTATGCTAGAACTAACATAGAAATATGAATATAGGGTCCTCCAAAAATAATGGGAAAATGAAGGACCCATAGATACTACCAAATGTTATAGACCCCGCCAGACCCAGACCATGATTCTTGCCCAGAAGCCATGCTGTTCATGCACTTGTGGGAGAAGTTTCACAGCGAAGCATGGTCTGAAAACCTTATGCCGCAAGAATGAAGTGCTATGGTATGCCAAATGATCTTTGCAAACTTGTTGGCACTTTGGCTATGCTTAAATTGTCAAGAAACCACAGGCAGGGTTTACCCCACCTGCCTGGAGAGATCCAAGACAACAATCACAGAGACGCACCGCAGCCTCTCTGTGACGGTGTGAGGAAGAAGATAAAATTCCCACCAGCAAGTGATATGATGTCATTGCTGGGTTCCTGCTGCCGTCATGAAGTTCCACCTCTCTTATAACAACAGTAATAACCCTATCATGAAAACATTTACCCACATAATACAAGCCTATAATGTACATCATCCACACAAAAAACACATGTTTACACATCAGTGCAAAACTGTCATTAAAATGACTCACACAGCAACACAAAACTCCATCATTGTTGTCTCCACAACAGCAAATACCTAGCCATTGCCTGTATAATACTACAGAATTATCACAGCAACAGCAACAAAACCTAGACATTATCCACATAGTAACACAAAACAATAATGAAAATTATCGTCACAAATCATAACTATTATGAGAATTGTCCTCACAAACAGAAAACAGTAAACAAATCAAAATTTATCACTGAAGTGAACTGGGCTATAGTTGTGTGAAAATGTATCTCATATTGGTTTCTGTATAATTGTGAGACATAAAGATAATTACATGTGTATAATTTACTATCTTTTCAGATCCCATTTTATGAAGAGTACTATTTTGAATGTAAGTCCTGGTTAGCTAAAGATGAGGGTGATGGCCTACTTGAAAGAGAATTGTTGGTCAAGAAAAAATCTGTTGTCTTTAAAGAGAAGTAAAACTCTGATCAGCTCAGGGTAAATAATAGTTTCTAGCTAAGCATTGATTACATTTCTGTTTATGTTTGTCATTGACCAATTATGTCTCTAATTATGAGACAGCTAGTGTTAGAGGAGATGTTTAATTTGCACAGTATGTCAGAAACTTTTATTTTATCATTGTCCCCTAAAAGAGATGACTAGGTATCACATCCACTACCCCTTCTGCATGCATGTAACCTCCTTGACCACTGATTTTATGAAAAAATGGCCTATGTGATTCTTGCCCAGTCTTCTTGAGTTGTCATACCTCAAAATTCCTCTGTCAGAATTTGCCACCTAACACTGATATCACAGCACTCAAGTTTGACTATTTGTGCTCTGTCTTCCTATAAAAATGGATACCTGATGTATCTGTAGCCATTTGGCTATGCATCTATTTCCTTCTCTACCATGATCCTTCCTGCTAATGCCAAACTGGATCCTTGATTGTATCAGTAACAGCCACAGTTAGCAATTTACTTTCCCTTTATTTTGCAACAGTCATTCTTTCTAGTCACTTTTCTGTTTCTGTTACTCAGACTCAGTGATTATCCTGCAGGTTCCCTGGAGTCTGTCCAGATTTTTTTACACACACTGGCCATGATGAAACATTATTTGATTGCAAAGTGGGCTTCAAGGAACATGGGGAGAGGGGAGGTAGGGGATTGGGGTGGGGGGGGAGTAGTCGCAGAAGAGGAGGGCAAAGAAGAACCTGAAATTACAACATCAAGAAATGGACAGGACTAAGTTATCATACACTTATTCCTCAAGTGGACGACAGAGAAAGATGGCGGGTTTTATGTGCTAGTGCCTTCATCAATACACCCTGATGACCCTAACAGGTCAAGGGCTATGTTAGGTTGCACAATCTGGACAGTAGGGCCACTTCATCCTTTATTGGTGTGATGATCTCATGGGTGTTGACCAGTTATGCCATAAAATGTCTTGACTAAACCTTCCACATCAATGGCAAAGAATCATTAGTGATGGGTGCCTTACTGAAGAGAGAATCAGATAGCCGCCACAGAGCTGCAGTTATTATCTCCACACCTGTTATCAAGTTGAATGTAAACTTTGAATTTGCTCAACCAAAAACTATAATGTCTTATCAGCTGCCATATCTCCAACACTGCTCTTTTATTGTATTTTTCCCTACATTCTTTGCTTAAGCTTACACAGATTTAATTATATTGTGCATTTTTTCCACCCACATAAGCATATCCTTGACTTTTTCTTTGTGCCAGTTTGTATCCATGGCTCAACATTATGTAACCTGTATGTTAAATGAATGTTCTCCAGGCTGTTATAGTTAACTGTTCTGGTTATTTCGTCAATGTATTATTTTACTTTTCTAATGCCTAAAGGCAACATATCACACTGCTGACTGCAATATCAGGTTGCTAGAATATTTACAGGTGCCATGTAAACTACACCTGTCATTGAACTAGACACAGTAACAATAGGCCAGCCTGTTTGAGATAGAAGAGAAACCAAGACTCTGCAATAAGTCCTTGTAGAACCATACACAATTCCCTGAGGTCTTCTTCTCTTTTGTCATCTGACTAACACCAGGCTGCTTGGGTGATGGATTTGTTTTGGTCTTTCTTGCAGGTTTCAGCAACACCATGTATCCACCTCTTTTTGGGTCTTCCCATCACCTTCTTCCCAAATGTTCCACTATTTAAAAAAATCTCATATGCATTTTGGTCTGACTGCACTCACACTGACTGAATCATTTCATTCAGTCTGTCAATATAATTAAGACAAGGTCTTATTCCAACTTTCTCTCTAAAGCTGGTATTTGCAACCATGTCCTTTCTTGTATTCTCAGTGACCTTGTGGAGACAGCTCAATACACATTGATAGCATAAAATAGAGTTGAAGATGTTATTCATCCTTTGCTGTTTTTTGCTGGAGGGGAACATTTGGGTGTCTAAGCAGTGGGACTAGCTGATAGGGGACAGTGTTTTGCTTTCTGTACTCTGGCTTCTATTTCTCAGTCGAGTCTGCCATCTTTTGTAAATTTGCTTCCTAGATATTTGAATTCTTGTACTAATTTGGTTGTAGTACAATTAAAATGAACATTCACATTATTACTTTTCCTGTCTATTCTCATTACCCCAGTTTTCACTGCCCCCCCCCCCCTTTTCCTAACCCCTCACCCCACCCCACCCTCCTCATATCATACTCTGTGCAGGTTTGATATCAGGAGTCAGTATGGTATTGTTAATTATGTTCTTGGTGATCTATTATTAGTGATCATCTGCAAAAAGCAGTTCACTGATTTCTTCAGTGTCAGTATTTGTGTCCTGTGTTAATTCTATCCATGTAAGTAATGAAGAGCAATGGTGAGAGGACACATCCCTTTCTGACATCTGATGAGATGTAAACCAATGTGTCATTCCTCACTGTGCACTAGCTGTCTTGTTAAAGGGCCATGATGTTACCCAACAGCTGATCTTCTAGAATGTTCCACAGTTTGCATCTAGGGACCAGATCTAATGCCTTCTCTTCCCTGACTTGAAAGGTAATATTTAAGGCATCACAACCAAAGATAATCAAGATTAAATAGAAGCACTTTCCATAAGGATGAGTCACGTATCAGAATAATATGCAATACCACCCCCATGTTGCATGGGACACATGCCTAAACAGATGAATCTACTAAATATGATATGAAAAACTGAAATAAACAAATCTACCCAATACTAAAAGATTATAACAAACAAGCTATTGATACCAGAGGGAAGATACTTCCATCAGAAACTGAAGATTGGAGTCAGCAATTACATTTTTGATTGACCATTTTCATAGTAATCTCTGTGTTACAAAAAACTAAAGAAAACAGTCTTCACTGAGCTACATGGTTATCATGTAATCAGATTATCAGTTGTAGACAGGTCACTTCACTGAGCTACATGGTTATCATGTAATCAGATTATCAGTGGCGGTTCAAGCTTCATGGTAGACAGATCACTTCACTGAGCTACATGGTTATCATGTAATCAGATTATCAGTTGTAGACAGATCACTTCACTGAGCTACATGGTTATCATGTAATCAGATTATCAGTTGTAGACCGGTCACTTCACTGAGCTACATGGTGATCATGTAATCAGATTATCAGTTGTAGACAGATCACTTCACTGAGCTACATGGTTATCATGTAATCAGATTATCAGTTGTAGACCGGTCACTTCACTGAGCTACATGGTGATCATGTAATCAGATTATCAGTTGTAGACAGATCACTTCACTGAGCTACATGGTTATCATGTAATCAGATTATCAGTGGCGGTTCAAGCTTCATGGTAGACAGATCACTTCACTGAGCTACATGGTTATCATGTAATCAGGTTATCAGTTGTAGACAGATCACTTCACTGAGCTACATGATTATCATGTAATCAGATTATCAGTTGTAGACCGGTCACTTCACTGAGCTACATGGTTATCATGTAATCAGATTATCAGTGGCGGTTCAAGCTTCATGGTAGACAGGTCACTTCACTGAGCTACATGGTTATCATGTAATCAGATTATCACTTGTAGACAGGTCACTTCACTGAGCTACATGGTTATCATGTTATCAGATTATCAGTGGCAGTTCTGACTTCACGGCAGACAGGTCACCTCACTGAACTACTTGGAAAACACAGATAGATCATTACAGTCTGAGGAGAATGGCGCTGTGAGGAGTTACCAGGGGATCTGGCCAATGCTTAACACTCAGGGGAAGGATGAGATGGATATACAATCAGATGGTTACTGGCGCCATCGGAATTGGAACTCTTTACTTGCTGCTGAAGATGGGGACAGAGCACTTATGAGAGTTTTCCAAGTGCTGTGACGTCGACTCTTAATTCAATATTCAACTGAACTACATGGTTATCATGTTAGTCAAGTTATCAGTGGCAGTTCCAGCTTCACGACAGACAGATCACCTCACTGAGCTACTTGGTTGTTATGTTAAATTATCAGTGGCAGTTCCGATTTCACGGCAGGCAGGTCCCCTCACTGAGTCATATGGTTATGTTAATCAGGTTATCAGTGGCAGTTCCGATTTCACGGCAGGCAGGTCCCCTCACTGAGTCATATGGTTATGTTAATCATGTTATCAGTGGCTGTTCTGACTTCACGGCAGACAGGACACCACATAACTGCTCTGTTTCTGTACCAGTCAACCACACGAATTGCCCATCACTGTCCCAAGTGGAAAGTTAAACACAGAACTGTCCAGGCAAAATCACATGATGTGCTTCACTCTGCAGCTGTCAGAGGTGCCAATACCAACACTCTGACACTAAAATTGCAGTTTATCAATGGCAGTCACCATATTTTTCTATAACTCATTTGTTGTTTCATTCAGTTTGCTGTTGGAGTTTGACACCCCAACATTTCACTGGATTAGTAGGAAGAACAAGGTCAACGACATGAACCTGTGGTAGATTTTAGCAAGAGTTGTAGCTAAGAGACATTATTAGTCTTGTATTGCACATCATTGCTCTATTAAGACCCATTCATCGAACTATATGAAGCCCTTCTCAGCATACCAAACATTTTTTTTTCCATAGATCCATGATATAATGTGTGTCAGAACAGTGTCAATTAGAAGAAATGAAGATGCAGACAGACTAGCAACATTGGAAACTTGCTTCAGAATAAAATACCAGCATCTCTAAAACTAAAATGTCAGAGTCTCACAGTAACACAGAAAGACTCTGAAAGACTTACTATAAAATATAGAAAAGTACACAAGCAAGATAACACAGCTTTCATTTTAGAAAATAACCAAGTAATAATCTTCTGACTTCACAGGGACCACAACACACTCTCTTACCACATGTTCTAGAGGCTTAGCTTTGGCACTGTGGGTCCCCAAAAAACACGCTCACAACCTAGAGGACTTGCTATAAATAGTGATGTTAACAGTATTCATTTCAGAATGTATGAAACAGGAAAAGAACTAGTTTAGAAATATGCTTCAGTTCTTGTTTGATTGTATGTATCTAATTCTTGTATTTCTACCAGCCACTGACTTTTAAAATGTACTGATTCAGAGCAATGCAAAATTGGCAGCCGGCTCTATAATTTTCTGCAATCATTTATGTGCTTATAGCAGCAACTGACACACTTTCAAACATTTGTCCATATTTTAAAGCAACTTAACTCTTTGAGTCCCAGGGGGTTTAGCATCACAGGCCCAGGGGGTAGTAAAGAAAGTAATAAAATCGGCGCATCATGCGTTCATTGGGCTTCTAGGTAGGAACCTATGAATGTTCCTTGGGACTTAAAGAGTTAAGCTCAATATATTTTCGTTCAAAGACACTGTATGATTTTTTATGAAATTAAATACTGAAAAGGCTATTCATTTTGTTATAAATGTTAAATAACATGTAAACACATCTGGACAATGTTGAGGACCATACCTTAATAGGCTTTATAAATGATGCAGCCTTTACCTCTCCAAAAGATCATAAATTGTGACCTTATGATCCTCCCCTCCCCCCTCTTCACCCGGAGCCATGTCCTTTGGCCTGCTACTTGGTACTGTAAGTGCAGCACATGGCATTGATAACATCCCTCCTGGACCAGCCATAGCAACCACAGTGTCAGCAAAATAGTCTGCACACTCCTTCTGTTGAATACGGTCATAACCTGGATAGTTGAGGTAGATACAGACATTTGACTGGAAAGACAGGAATTCAGTAATGTGGACTCAGACTCATGATTCAGAAATAAGAGTTTAGCAACATCATAGTCTTCATCAGTCTTGTTTTATTTAGCCCTTCCTCTTTTCTATGAGACAATGCCAACAGCAACTACCCCAATGACAATTCCATTTCATCAGTGTATGATTTTTTTTTTTTTCAGTTGAGGGTAGCAAATATTCAAATGTAAGAAGGCAGCACAGAAGTCTTTTCACACTGTTGGTACAGTGGGTATATGATGGTAGACATGTTTGCATAAACCAGCAGGCACACAAAAATTAAAATTAAAAATATCAAAGATTCAGCTGATGAAACTTGAACGCATACAGAATAAAGCCATGCGGGCAATTCTGGGATAAATAAGATATACCCCAATAGTATGTATGAGGTATATACCTGCACTGCCTACAATTGCTGATAGGCTCAAAGTTATGCAAGCAAAGTCATATCTCAGAGTAGCTGCAAACAAGAAGCACCTCCTGCATGAAGCCTTGGGTAGAGATAAGGGTCACAGACTGAAAAGAGGAAGGTCTTGGGTGGTGCAACCTGAAGACACGATCGGACATGTGACCAGACTCAATATATTGAAACGAAGAGAGGTGTGGGTCAAAGTGTCCGAGCAAGTTTCAGACTTAGGTAGGAATCTTATCACTTTGAGTCGTGACTGCAAGGACTCACCAGGTGGCGCTGCAGAATCAGAAGTTCAACAAATGATTCATGTCAATTCCTGTCCAAGTAATGTCATTGTCAATACCAATGGCTCCTGTGTTGAAGGGCAGACCAAGTGCATGGAAGTTCATAGCAAATGTGATAGGACGTTGTTTGGTGCAACAAAGCCTGGCATATGATATCACAACGTCAAGTTTGAGAATGGAGGTGGTGGCAGTCACTGCTGCCTTCTGCTGGCTTGAGAATCTGCTGCAACTGACTCGCAGAGCGTTTTGAGATAGGTGGATGCTCCTTGCAGAGTGGCAATTATCACTTCAGAGGTCCCGGGTGGTTAGCATCCTTTAGATATTTTCTCAGGTTATGCTGGTGTGCTGGGAAATGAGCAGGCAGATAGACTGGCTGGTTCTGCACTGCTTGGGGTAAGTTATGTATGATAGCTGTATGTTTTGAGGGCTCTTTGGAAGAGATTGAACAGTGCGGAGGCACAGAAAGTTCATTACTGTCTGGGGTGAAAGGCACTGCGAGGAGTTACAAGGGGATCTGGCCAGCATTCAACACTCAGGGGAAAGGTTTTATTGGATATTTTACAATCAGACAGTTACTGGTGCCATTGGAACAGGAACTCTTTGCTTGCTGCTGAAGATGAAGACGGAGTGCTTATGGGGGTGTCCTGAGTGCTGTGATATCGGTGTTTAATTCAACATTCAGCAGGCACACAGTGGGTCATGCCACGACCGGCTCCAGCTGACAGGCCGTGCTGCTGACCTCACCGGGTCGGGCTAACGATGCATTACCGCAGCGTTTCTCAAACTGGGTACCGGGGCGCCCTCGGGTGCCGTGAGCGTATGCCAGGGGTACCACGGCAATAATCAAGAAAAGTCGGTCAAAAATTGTTAAATGATTAAAGAAGGCATGTAGATACTTAACAGTTAAATTTTAAGTTGTCTTTCCTCGCCACTGTCGAAAATAGTTTATTTCTTGTTTGAGAACCGCTGTGTTAACGCGTCGTTAGCCCGACGTCAGCAGCACGGTCCGTCAGCTGGAGCCGGTTGTGGTCATGCGATCACGTCATGCCAGCTGCCTTTACTTCTGGGACATATTCTTGTACCCATTTTACGCTAGATCAACCTGAGAGCCAATGTAAATTTGCCTCCAAATCCGCTAATTTCATATTTGAATCGAAGACCTTCGGGCCAGCAGGCACGCGTCAAACCACTGCACTACTGAAACTACTCATTTAAACGTTTTTGTACATTTTATAATTGCCTAACCTTATTTTTTTTTTCTATGGTAATCTTCTTCTTCTTTCTTCTTCTTCGCGTTCACCAGCTGTAAACTCTGGCGGAAGGTTCTGGTTGCTCATCCACTACTGAACTGCAGTCCTGCTCCAGAAGCTGAGTGTTGCGTGTGCATCAGTTTTACAGATCTCATTCTCTTGAATACACACTGTTGGTTCCTTGCCTCTCCGACGGCTTTGCAAACCGAAACATGAGTGAAGTTTTTTTTATTACTGATTTATATTGTGAAAGTGTCAGATTAGTCAAGAAACTGAACACATATAGGGATTTCAGTTTTACACAAATGAGATAAGTTGGTTGTGAGAAATGTGAGCACTCATTCGAACGGCGACCTAAGGGGACATTACTCTCCTGTTTTTGTTTACGGCGACTATAAGGGATTCAGTCCATCATTTGTGTATGTTCACATAATGATGTTCTGTAATAATTAATGGTGTCGCGTGTTAGGGTTAACCCTAATTCTAACCGTAACCCAAACCCTAATTTAATGTGAAAGAATTTTACTATTTTATGAACTTACACACAAAAATGGATTACGGCCCCTATGGCGGGTAAATTAAGGTAATGTCAAGTTACAATAGATTACGCCCCCTCCCGTCTTAGGGTTCAATATCCAGTCCAGTCATCTCCCTGTGAGATGCAATTGGTCACTGTTTTGAAGGCCCCACCCTGGCACATGTCGGAGGCCGCAATATAGCCCGACCATAAATATGGTCTAATTGTTGAACGCGGTTTCTGGGACCTCTCCACGGGTGATCCTCATCCACATGGTCGCACTTTGTGTCACAGGTGTTTCTCGCTTGTGTGATGTTCTGGTGGGGTAAAAATCTACTACTATTTAAGCTACGCGCCGCTTGTAGTCGGATGCCCTAAAATATCCAGGCTTTCTGGGACTTGTACCCTGGTGATTCTCAACCGAATTGTGGAACTTTATGTTACCGCGTGTTTGTCGCTGGCTGTTCGGCACTCACTCCCCAGGGATCGCCGTTCAAAGGAGTGCCGAAATGCGTCCTTGCATTGTCTAATAGCTTGTTGGGAATTCTTGTTTTTCCTCTGAGCGTCCAGTAACGGTCAGATCTCCTCGTCTCTCCTCGCTGCATCGTTCTCGCCTATTGCCATCATCCATTCTGGACCTCTTTAGACTGTTGTCCTGTGGATCGTGCAGACATAGTTAATGCCCTCGGAGACGTAGGACGATCGGACGTTTTGGGGAGCAGCGCATCCACATCGCTGCTAAGAGTGTGAGAATGGGGAGTCAATTCATCCGTTCATCCATTTATGAAAAACAAATCACACAAAAATAGACCACGTTCAACCGACTGCAAGCAGTATCGACTATAATTGTGATCTGGTTTCTTTGTGCTAATTATACTGGCTAAGAAATGTTAATTGCAACAAAAACTAGTGGCTTGCAGCAGTACTCTAGTACTTTATGAGGGATGTTGGGGAGGGGGGGCGGGCTAGTATGTACTATACTTACTCACACACACACACATATATATAGACATAGATGTACAATTGCATATATATTTATACACACACACACACACACACATAAATACATAGCTTACATGTCAGCAGGTCCCGGCGTCAATGCATGCATATGTGTTTGCATAAGCACACATGCATATTTACATGCGTGCACACCAACTTGGGAAACATGTACACGTGTTTGCATGGACATACACATGCATATGTAAATACACTCAAGAGAGCCACCGTGTTGTATCGACCAGACGCTCTGTCAAAGGGCCATGGGTTCAAACCCCGACGGAGCGGGAGGTTTTTTAAACCCTAGATTTTTAGGTCCACCCAGCCTTATATAGATTTGAAAAAACTAGTTTTTTCCCATTTTGTATTGTTTGCACTTTGGCAGTGAATATTGGCACAGCCAGGCATGAGAGGCATACCGGACGTACGAGAAGTCTTTTCAGTCAGCATAGGATTGGCATTATTAACGCCGAGACGCCGAAGTATGTAAAAAAAAAGTGGGGGGGGGGGGTGGATCATTTTTGACGTGACCGGAGTGCAGTGAAGATAATCTAACTCCTTATGAGGTCCTTAATCTATACATCTACTGCTGCGGTCCTTTACTCTATACCTGTTGTCAATAAGTGTTCAGGGTAGATATTCATGGACTACTGCAAGTAGTTTGACTGTATCATAATCCTAACCTTGTTCGAGATATCGAGAAGAAATATCAACGCCACGCGATGTGCATGCTTCGACTCTGAGAAGCATGTCCTCGAAGATGATGTACATTAACTTCCTATTGTATAGATCTAGGTAAAAGAATGCATGCTTGGTACTGGAAGGGGTATAATAGTGCAACTCAAGTAACATCGATAATTTATATTACTGAATGCCACTGAGCTAGGACTAACTTGAATTAGTACAACACCAGTGACGTGTGATCTGTACGAGTTTCATTGTTAAGAGGCATCTCCCAATGAAATTTTAATTGATCCATTCTCAGGCATTCCTGTCTTCTTTATGTCCTCTCGCCAACCCCCCGACCCAGCACAACATAGATTCGCACAACGACAACTCGCATGCACCAACTGGTAGACTCAGTGACTTAATTCATTGTTGCCTCAAGTTAATTTACAGCCTGCCGTGCAGCCATTCTCTAGGTGGCTGGTACAGTAGAGCCAATACACTAAACATGCGCTGTATTTGATACTTGTGAACAGTTTGTGGCTGACAATCAGAAACCAAAAAACAGTCGAAGTGTGTAAATAATATCATACACACACACACACACACACACACACACAGCACATACATATATATATATAGAGTATTATATAGATAATATATATATATATATATATATATATATATATATATATATAGAGAGAGAGAGAGAGAGAGAGAGAGAGAGAGAGAGAGAGAGAGAGAGAGGGGGGGGGGAGGCGGAAGTTTGTATGTGGGCGCTTGTGTGCACCGGAGTCAGTGCGTATGGATGTGTTGCGAATTTACAAGCAGACGTTGAATGTTGAATTATGAATCGACATCATAGTATGCAGACACCCCAATAAGCGCTCAGTCCCCATTTTCAGCAGCAAACAAAGAGTTCCAATTCCGATTGCACCAGTAACTGTCTGATTGTATATCTGCCTTGCCTTTCCCATTGTTGAGCGTCGGCCACATCCCCTGGTAACTCCTCGCAGTGCCATTCTTCTCAGACTGTATAAACCCCTCATGCACTTCGTCTGCCCCTCAACACAGAGCAATCTGTATAGATAATCACTTCACTTGGGTGGGAATTGTCATGAATCATTTGTCGAACTTCTGATTCTGCAGCAGCAGCTGGTCAGTCTCTGCACTCACGACCCAAAGTGGTAAAAACCCTACACAAGTCTGAAAATTTTTCGGACACCTTGTTTAATTGTGTCTTCAGCTTGTGTCATCCAAGACCTTCCTATTTTCAGTCAGAAACCCTTAGCTCTACCCAGGGTTTCATGCAGGAGGTGCTTCTTGTCTGTAGCTACTCTAAGATATGACTTTGCCTGCAGAACTTTGAGCCAGATCATCTCGTAGCAACAGGTAAGTTGGAAGGCTGGAGAGGCAAACAAAGAACAAGATAAAAAATGTTGAAGTATAACACCATGTAATGGAAACGCATATGGATCAGAAAGAAAGTACAAGAGACAGGCGGCTGTGGAGAGCACAACGACCAATACTACAGAGCATGAGCTACATCAAGAAGATATAACCTTGAAGAAAAATATCACGAATATTCTCAAAAACGCCCTCAATAAGAGACATATGTCCTAATTGTTAGAATTCACAAACACTTCCCTGATATGACGCTGTGCTAACCGCTTTGCAATGATTTGAAAACAGTGTGAGTCCAGATTTTTTTAGCTCCCCTCTCAAACACCCCCCCCCCCCCCACCGCCCCCTAAACTCTTGGGGGAAAAATGAGTGCCCTTCACCTAAAAGTTTTATAAAGAAATTATCATTTAAAATTTCAAACGTTTCCTTACATTTCAAGTACATATCATATGTGTTTGCGATTCAGCATGTTATCATCATTTTTTTAATGATTATTATTGTTCTAAATGGCAAGTAAATATAATAATATGGATTTGTAACAATATGAAATGTATAACAATTGCTTTAAACGAAAATTCATGTACATGGTTTCTCTAAGTCTTCTAACAAAAGAATTGGGATTGGAGACGGGACCCCCCCCCCCCCTTCCCCCTCATCTCAACATGGGGGGAGCTAAAGGGACATGAACACCTAGTTTCTGGCGCCCATTGGTAAACAACTTCCCACATCCCCTCCTCTATCCCCATCACCCCAGACATTCTTTCTGACTCGGAACCCTACTTTGTTATTTGTAGCCAGGAAACATATGTCTTTTCTGATAACACATGCATATGACAAAAACACTTGCGTACTGTTAGGACAAACGCAGGCACAAACATATCATTGAAGCTCTAGATTGATGTTAACATACGCCATTTTTATCAAAGAGCTTACGCTAAATATTGGGATGATGCGCCCCCCCCCCCACACACACACACACACAAACGGGGGGGGGGGGCTCAAGAGACATGAACCCACAGGTTTCGGTGCCTATGACTGTACTTGCTGGCTGGCGGAGAATGGCTACGGCAGACAATGAATGTGAGGAGGCAAAATTCTCATGGGTATTTTGGGTAAAATGCCAAAAGAATGGAAGCTGCTGTATTGATCATCGCTGCCCCATTTAAGGGAGTGAGATATTTCTATGCTCGGCCAGTGAGGACTGCTTTTTCTCGAACATTAAAACAGTGCTGGTCTTGTTTCCAGAGTCAGGTGAATATATGTGTACACATCCAAGGGGGAAGGACAGTTTCAAACAGAATCTCAGTGTCAATAGACTAGCTGGAAGCAACTATCGCTTGTGAAACCTCACTTAGGATTTTTTAAGGATTGTTTGCAATATATAATGTTGTTATATAGTTATAGTAATAATCGTGACAGCACATGGTTATTGTTCTGACAAGGTAATATCATCTAATCTCATATCATAGTAATGTGTCATATTTAAAACTTTGTTCATTTATATACCAGAAACATGCACGATGTCATTAACGTGTTTTTTTCCTCCACAAATTTGCAGCCACATAATTGTCATTCATTTGATTAAACAGAATGAATCGCCATATTTGTATTACAGCAGTTTAAATGCAGCGCGGCTCTGTTGCTTAGATGTTAGCGAACGCGTTTAGTGATTTCATCTTCTCTCAATATCTGGGTTCGAGTTCCATGGTTGAGGTTTTTTTTTTTTTTTTTTTTAACAAAATCTTCTCGTAATTGTGTTACAGTGTTACGAGAGTCGCACTAGGGAAGATATTGAGGCCACGCCAACGACAACCCTGAGAGCACAGTGGTCAACCTTCATTGTGGTGACGGCACTACGCATTTCTAACTCGCCAGTAGGCATGTCACGTATGCTTAGTCGTCTACTACTGGATCCGACTCTCTAACTAAACCCTTTTGTTGGGGTTTTTAACTTGTAACTCTGACACGTCACTACTCATGTCGGAGACGTCAGTACGCATGTCTGACACGTCAGTACTCATGTCTGACACATCAGTACGCATGTCTAAAACGTCACTACTCATGTCAGAGACGTCACTACGCATGTCTGACATCAGTGCGCAAGTCTGACACGTCACCACTCATGTCTGAAACATCACTACGCATGTCTGATACGTCACTACTCATGTCTGACACGTCACTACTCATGTCTGAAACATCACTACGCATGTCTGACACGTCACTACTCATGTCTGACACGTCACTACGCATTTCTAACTCGCCAGTAGGCATGTCACGTATGCTTAGTCGTCTACTACTGGATCCGACTCTCTAACTAAACCCTTTTTTCCCAAGCAACATATTCCAAGCGCGGTCTAATGGTGACCCAGAAATCATTATCGATCCATCCGAACTTTCAGTGTTGACCTCTTGTTCTTTATTTGACAGTCTCTGGTGGCTGTGTTAGCATGGACGTTAATAGCGGACTGGGGCTGTCGGCGGCAGGTGGAAGCCCTAAACTAAGAACATTTAATTAGATGTAATCTTTAATATCGCAAGTCAGTCATGTTGTCACAAATCATGCGTTCACCGATGACTAGATTTCTGGCTGGTTTATAGGACTTCTTCTACTTATTGCCCAGACTACCCACTGTATCATGTAGAGTCAGGTTAATAATGTCATTTTTGTTTAGTTTATACAATTAACTTAACGTAAATGTTTAATCAAGCTTGATTTTTGCTTCCCTATAGCGCGCGCGCACGCACACACATACACACACACACACACACAAACATATATAAATATATTATATATAGTTAGTTACGTTCAGCCCCACCAGGACCGCGCAACAAGTGACACACAAGGTGCCACCATTCGAATGAGGATCACAAGTCCCAGAAACCCCGTTTAACCGTTAGATTATGCTTAGGGCCCCCGAAGACAGACAAAAATGTTCAACTCATATTGGGAGGATGTCATATATATGAAGCATGTCCGCCGAATCCGGAAATTATAAATTCACCAGCACAAAAGCGTATCCATTTTTATCTAGGAATAATAAGAACGAAGTATGGATCTCACAGGGAAAACAAATTGAAAAAGAATACACACTGAGATTAGTGAAAGTAAACTATCCTGTAATAACTGCAGATCGGCTTTACAAATCAACAAGTACATCTGTCTGCATGTCCTCCCAGCGTTGAACAGTAAAATTAGTCCATAATTAACATAAAGTAAAAAGTAAAGTAAAGATCCATTTTCACGCCTTTCGGTGCATCGGGCACATGGGAAGAGCGCCCATATCGTTACATGACCAATCGTGGGTAATGTGGTCAGTATTACGCCGGCCATACGTAACAATAGCAAATTAAATGTTCCAGAAATTTGACATAATATATAACCACGGCCTCAGAGTTTGCATAATGAGAATAAATAGCACACCAGTACAGGAAACAGATGCAGAAGGAGAACTACAACATCTTAGAGAGCACAGACATAATGAAAGTCGACATATAAAGACTTGAATATCTAAATATACATCCATTTCATGGACACGAATATATCATTAATGCGCTGGATTGATAGTAGAATAGGCCGTTTTCAACAAAGAATTTCTCCCTAATTTTGGGGAAAAATTCAACCCCCCCCCCCCCCCCCCCCTAAAAAAAACGGGGGAGCTCAAGGGAAATCATTTCACTCACAAATTAATTGACAAAGTCAAACTTCACCCTCAGAAATCTCAAAGGAATCGGAAAAATAAATTGCAACGTTTTTGTCTGGCTCGCTGTGGCAGATAGTACCAGGGCATTCTTGTTAGGTGTCCAAACCACTTCATTTGTTGTTCTTTGATGACCTGTAAGACTGGCTTTATTCCCAGCATTCGTCTGATTTCGTGATTTTTTTTTCTTTTCCTTGAAACTCCTGAAGCTCTTCTAAGGCATTTCATCTCTGTTGTAATTTTACGTTCATTGGAGGATGTAAGTGTCCACGTTTGGCACTGATAGTATAGTATTGGCCAAAAAAATAGTTCTGATAAGAATTACTTAAGTACTCCGGGGTATCTGCTTGTGTGTCAATAGGGGAAATAGTCGCCCCATTACTTGATTAGCTTTGGCGCATCTCGAGCTAATTTCACTGTTATCGACTGTTAATAAAGTATTTTCTAAACGTACTGTAGAAATATCTTTCTTTCTAACCAAGTTTACTCTCTTCTTTTGGTCATCTCAAAATTCACGAGTATTAACCCAGATTACACCTTTTTAATCTAGCGTTTACAAAAGCGTGACCACTGCTGTGTTTGGTTCTCTATTTGTCTGCTTTTTCAATGAATGTCTTTTTCCGGTTCTGCTACAATACGTAGTTTAGATTTAGTAATTTTTGATATCAAAACCAGCCTTGTCTATAACTTTTGATCTGCTATTGTTTTATGCCCATTAGACTTGATTCAAAATTAAAGACATTAAAATATTGGTTATCTTCTACTATTTTAGTCACTTTACCTGTCGTTTGGGTCTCATCGTTCCTAAAGCTTCTGCCAGTTTCTACCGGTCTCGGTTAAGTATTACAATTTTTGCTTCCAAAAAAAGTTCTCTTCAGTTAATTCGTAATTTCCTGCGTTTCAATAAACTTATCTCCTCCTTTAGATCTGTATGTCTCTTCTTAATTTCAGAATGTTATGTCTCTGTCGTCTCTTTTCATCGCGTAAAATATTCCCTGCTTTTCCTCCGTCTTCCTTACGCCTATTTGTACTGCGTTCTCTCTTAACCCCCTCTTTTTGTGTGGTGAGTTGCATTCTCCCTGACTGGAGGACGCATATCTTAGATTTTTCTTTCTTGTTCTGGGCTCGGTCATTTCCTGATCTTTTTCATAGTCGCCTACGTTTCCACAACTATCGGAGTGGCTTCTTATCTCACCTGAGCTCTACGACGCGTTAGTTGACTCTCTCTTATTTAATACTACTCTAAGCTCCCTCTCGGACATAATTTTGTGCCTTTCAACAATCGGTACGTTTCCATCGCTAAATGAAACGGAGCGTTCTTTACAAACCCTCTTAATTTCTTTTTTTCGCGTGAAGTCTATGTTTTGTTGCTGCTCTATTATGTCTAGATGGTGCGTCTGTTAAATGGGCGATTTCTGATTCACTCACTGCCGAACCCTCTTCTCTGTTTGATGTATTCATTGGTGCTAGGTCTACTTCCACAGTCGTTACGTATCCACCTGTGTATGCTCCCTTGATTGCTGTGTGACTGTCCTCCTATGAACTGACTCTGCTGTCGATGTGCGTCTCTGGCGGGCACGCTAAAGTGGTGTTCCGGTGTGTATCGTGTTCTATCTGTTTCAGTGTTTAACGTGTTATTGTATTTAGGGTGGCTGACATAGAGTCGGGAGTTGTCCTATTAGTTGGTTTTTAATAAAGTAAGTACCCGGCTTTAGTCGTTTGAACAAAAAGTATACGGCTGTTCACCGGTTGTCGAACTTAGATTCCCTGGCGTGTTTTTGGAGAGAAAAAAAAAACATTATCTCCTACATTAAACTCTGCTAACACAACATTTTTGTCTGCATACTATTTACTTTTGTTAAACGCTTTTTCCCCCACTCCTCCGTACTTTTACGTGGCTTTATGCATTTCTTATAGTACTATTTCACAAAAATCTTCACCCATGTATTCTGTTCTTGGTGTAAGCAAATTATCAAGTGCTAGTAATGGCTGTCCACGGTAAAAAAAAAAAAAAAATTGTATATCCTTACGTCCTATTTAGGACGTAATTTTCTGTTATTTGAAGCCCCACTCTGGCTTTTGCCGGGGGCCGCAATATAGGCAGGCCATACATATGGCCAAATGTCTGAACGCGGTTTCTGGGACCTCTCCACGGCGATCCTCATCCGCATGGTGGCACTTTGTGTCATCGGGTGTTTATCGCTTGTGTGATGTCCTGGTGGGGTAGAAAGTCAGTCAGTCAGTCAAAAAAAAAAAATGGGGAATATTTAGTACTTTTATTTACATTTGTTCCTATAGCTCCAAACGTTTTATTTTATTAAAAAAAGGTCCCAGTCCCTCTTATTCTCATCTATATGTTTGGCAATAGTGTCATCTATGGTGCGATGTTGGTGTTTATTCTTTCCATTACTGTTTGGAAGGTAGATGAAGGTTTTAAAACGTTTTATTTTACCTCTTTCATTACTCTCTCAAACTTATGGTTCCTGAACTCACCGCCGTTGTCTGAAACAATTACTTGGGGTATACCACATCAAGTTATAAATTCTTGAAGAAATAGCTTTATTACGGTATCGGCTGTCTTGTCTGGTATTGGGAAAGCTTCTGGCCTCGAACTATAGTAGTCGACAATATGTTGAATATACCTGCTGGCTGATAAGGTCCTAGGGTGTCGTCCCGAAATATTTCAGCTGATCTTTTGCATGTGAAACAGAGAAGGTCAAGTTCCTGCATAGGGAATTTGACGGCCTTGATGTTGCTTAGCCTGCAAGTTTCACAAGTACTAACATATTCATACACCCTGTTGTAGAGATCTAGACAATAATATTTGACTCTAACTGCAACGTTAAGTGTGATCTTTTCCTAAGTAAGCTTTGGTATTATGATACTGGTTTAGCACTCTCATGTACAGATGGCTGGGGACATATTTCCTCCGATTCGTATCATCGTCCTTATTTGTAATAAAGTATAAATGTCCATCATCTGGCAGAATCATGCAGTTTTTTTTCTTCTTACTCGTTTTGCTTGCTTGTAACTCCTCTGTTATTCTTCCGGGGGGGGGGGGGACCGGGGGGGGGGGGGTCCTTCTCCTGTTCAATGTTCATCTTAGAACCCATAAAGCCATCCTCTGTCTGCTCTTGGATTTCTCCTGTTTCATCCTGTTCGCCTCTAATACCTAGCCCTTCTAATCTGTTAGTATTTACAGTATGTTTTCCCACATGTGGTCGTCTATGTCTGGATCTTCATCATTTCAGCGGAAAATAATCGGTTTTGATCGGTGAACGTGCATTATGGAAGTAATAGTTTAGCTTCTCCAGGGCATAGTGGATCGTGAACGCCTCTTTTATGATAACCGGCCATTCCCTCTGACTTTTGCTGAGTTTTCTGCTACGTCACTGATCTAAAAATAGCACTTGACACTCAGGATGTGCCAATTCTGTTGCCCTTCATTAAAGTCATTGGAAGGTGCATATACAATAAAGAAGCGCCTCCTGAATGTAGGTTATATAGTGACCAGGCTTTACAAAATCTCCTCGTAAAGATAGGTATCTATCTATCTAATCTAATCTGTCTGTCTGTCTGTCTACTTATCTGTTCTTCTGTCCGTCCGTCCGTCCGTCTGTCTGTCTGTCCGTTTATCTGTCTACCAGTATGCCCGTCTGTCTGTGTCTGTCTGTCTGTTTATCTGTCCACCAGTATGTCCGTCTGTCTGTGTCTGTCTGTGTCTGTCTGTCTGTTTATCTGTCCACCAGTATGTCCGTCTGTCTGTGTCTGTCTGTCTGTTTATCTGTCTACCAGTATGTCCGTCTGTCTGTGTCTGTCTGTGTCTGTCTGTCTGTTTATCTGTCTACCAGTATGTCCGTCTGTCTGTGTCTGTCTGTCTGTTTATTTGTCCACCAGTATGTCCGTCTGTCTGTGTCTGTCTGTCTGTTTATCTGTCTACCAGTATGTCCGTCTGTCTGTGTCTGTCTGTCTGTTTATCTGTCCACCAGTATGTCCGTCTGTCTGTCTGTGTCTGTCTGTGTCTGTCTGTCTGTTTATCTGTCCACCAGTATGTCCGTCTGTCTGTCTGTGTCTGTCTGTCTGTCTGTCTGTTTATCTGTCCACCAGTATGTCCGTCTGTCTGTGTCTGTCTGTGTCTGTCTGTCTGTTTATCTGTCCACCAGTATGTCCGTCTGTCTGTCTGTGTCTGCCTGTCTGTCAGCATCTTGACTAACTAAAACAACTCGTCGCGTTTGTTAACGTCAAACCATATTACCTTAGACGATTTCGGTAATTTGTTTCAAACAGACATTGTTTAGTTGACGGCTACAAAACCACATTATCTAAGGGATTTATTATTGCTTTTATTGTTTTGTGAGGATAAATGTTCTAAGTTATTCCTTCTGATATGCCGCTCATGTCAGTTACTGAAGTCATTACATACCTCACGCACGCGCGCACACACACACACACACACACACACACACACACACACACACACACACACACACACTCACAACAATAATGTTTCAGGTTTACATGGAATCAGCAATAGGATATTTCAGTGTGCTGCCTCGTTATTTTCGAGTTAACTTTTATATATCATCAACGTCTCGCAAAAGGCTACATTTCCCTCAGCATTTAAAACTGCCAAAGTATATCCTCATCTTAAATCGGACTCGTTAGACAGTGGTCTCCCAAGTAGCTATAGACCTATCTTATTGATATCATCCCAGCAAAACCGTTAGAAAAACACATTTACAAAATAACACCCCAACACTAAATCACGACAAACTTATTATAGACGATCAATCAGGGTTTCCACCAAAGTATT
>CAJHNH020000450.1:80000-132500 GCA_905116865.2 Candidula unifasciata | reverse complement strand
GATAAACATTCTATGTGTTTTTCGTTGACACAGGAGCGGAGCAACGATGGGGTGACCCGTTTGCTATGAAGCTGAAACTCACTACCTGACTACCAGATTGGGTACATGACAAATAGTTCAAATACATATACAAGCGCGAGCACTGTGACTGGCGGACATAGATGGCGTAAAAGAACCGCATGGTGCTGTCTGCTGGTAAAGTTTGGCAAAAGTAATTACTTCACCACATTTCACTCATTCGTTTTTTTATTTTTTTTATTTTTTTTTTTAATCTACAACAGTTGCGCGTCAACCCATTGAGCTTTAATAAAGTAACGAAGTAGAAAGACAATGGCACTCTGTCCTAATGAACTCGGCCTATCTGTAATCACGCAGGCTGCGCACTGCACGCACACAACGAATAAACAGATTACCTTGTTCCTCCAGGCGCGCCCAGGCTAGGGTGTAACAAGATTACGGAACCAATGAAAACCCTTTTAAGTTTCAGACCGATAGTTTATAATCTAGAATGGAATCGAAATAACTGAACAGTAAAGTATAGAAGAACAGTACAGATACTCCCAGACGAGAGAACTCGTGGATTATTGATAATGGTTGGCACAGGTAAGTAATTGTCCTTCTGCTCACAACACAAGATTGTCTAGGGAAGTTTGCACCGCACAGTTAAGATATGTTATTCAGTTCTTCATTTTAACTTGACATGGTTACAGCAAAGCGGTCAGAGGTAGGATTATGTGTCTGTGAAAGACTGATGTGTTGGAAAAATTTTGCATAGTAGCTCAGGTGAGTCGTTTACTGCATGTTTATAATGATATGAAAATAATATCGTTGACATTTTAACATTTTGTTATAATGTTTGCTTGTTAAGATTGTTGGTTTCGTCACCATCATTCTTGTGCAACATTAGTGTGTCACAAGTAAAATGCATGTTTTCCGTTTAGTAAAATCATCTCTCTAACTTGTATATTTCTCTCAAGCAAACGTAAGATCGCCTCAGAATATGCGATACTCGGCGAAATCAACCGATTTCGGCGATCTTTTCGCCAACACCTGCCAAACCACTTTTCCAGGGCGTAAAATTATAATTATTTATCCATTTAAAATATAGTTTAAACATTCACAGATTTGTTTTTAACTTTCCTCTCCTTAAAATGCAAATATCATATTCATTATCATCATCATTATATTAACCCCTCCCCCTCCCCACCCGGGCCGATGATTTTTGGTAATCATGTCCCATGTGGGTTCTGATGGGAGTCCCGGTGGATAGTTCTGGTACTGTTTTGATATTTACAACGTTTAACAGGTCCCACCAGATCGCTGACCGACACCATTTTCAATATAATTTTCTCTATATAGAGGTAGTTTTTGTTTGGGTTTTTGTCTTCTGCAGCTTAATTTTTTTTTTATATTGTAGCTTCATTTTTTTCCTATGTATAAATTGGTACTTTTTTTAAGCCCCCTTCCCCCCCCCCCCTTTTTTTTTTTTTTTTTTTTTTTTTTTTTTGCCCAATTCCCTCACCCGATATAATTTCCTGAAACTTTTCCACGTCTTTAACTAAGTGCTCTTTCCGTTTGATATCTAGTGTATTTGTTTTTGTTTGTTGCTATTTCATATTATCTACGGCTGCCGACCTCATTCTTACACAGATATACTTGAGGTCCAGACCTGTGCACGCGCGGGTGCTCATCGTGTTCTGATGTATCTCTAAGACTCATGATCTATATATCTAGTTTTCTTCTGCTGATTACCCAGCTTCACTCGTATGTAGACTAGGAGTTCTATTCTGTGAGCGCTAGCTTGACTTCTGTTATGGCTCTTGTTGTGGATCTGTGGAGGCCAAAGAATGTATATCCATGTTTGTGTACTTACTGGCCGATATTTACCTACTGCAGGTTGATATCTGGAGGTTTAACACCCCAGCATGCTGTATGTCAATCCAACAATACAAATTTAAGGTATCCCGTTCAACCTGCTAATTATACATAGAGCACTATAAAAGCTACACTAAATCCTGCCCTGTTGTACCCTCAGACTATGCCCTTGGGTTTGCGAGTAAACATATTTCAAAGATCCCTGAAGCTTGTTAGTTTTACTGCGTTTGTGCTTTAGCAACGTCCTCTCGGTAGATCGGTCGCTTTGTGGAAAGATCGAGTCAAAATGCAATAGTTTCTTGATCAAATCAACTTTTTTTAGTACAGTTACTTAATGTTTATATCACAAACAGTAATTTGGTTGCTATGCGTGTACTTTGATGCAACAGGCTGACACAGCTCATCATCCCACATGTTCCCACTAATCTACAACATCGCGCTTCCGTCTTTTCTCGTCTGCATCAAACAGAGTTGACGTTGGCTAATTACTGATTGAAGAATCCACATCGCAGCACAGCCAGCATATCCATCAAAGCCCTGTATCCAGCGGCAAATGTCTTTGAAAAGAAGATGCTGAACATACCAGTGACGCACTGGTTGTACACGAGCCGCACAATTTGGCTTACCAATCTTTATCTGGTCCGACTCGATACACAGTGACATGTGCAAACGGCTCAGTGTCTCGTTCAGCAGGTTGTATTTTGGCTAGGTGTACTATGTAAATGTCGAACACTACAAGTGCCATTAGCGATCCTTGGGGAAGGCCAGGTCGTATAAGTATTGAATCCGTTCTCTAGGCTCTCAGACACAACTTACTGTATTATCCGACAGTTACCAGGTTGCCAACTAAGTGTTTACGCTGCAGTCAGTCAAGCACTGCATGGAGTAAGCTCCAGTCAGCATGTGTTGCAGTGGTTGACCAGTTGTACAGTTGTTAGCTTTCATCCCAGCTGACAAGTTGTACAGCCTTTTATTTACTTCCTGAATAATATGTAATATTCAAACACGTTGGTCATTTTTTTTTTTTAATTTGCCTTCTGCAGCTTTAGAGACACGAAGTACACACACTGTGTGTATGCCAGCGATATGTGATGACTGTACTCTTTGATGATGCGGCAAACATGCTCACAGTGTACAGCAAGATTCGAACACAAATCGATGCCATAAAATGGAGATTTGTGCAAGGATTCCCCCTCCTCCTACTCCACCATGGTTGCTGGACAAAACAACAGAGTTTCACAGACGAATGGCCAACTGTTCTAGTTTGACAAAATATGCAGGTGAGCGAGTTCAGAGCGCATACACAATCAATACACTCACACACGCAAACACAGGAACCCACACACCTATATATTTGTTCTTTGTAAACAAAACTGATTTACAGTTTCCAACTCACTTGTCGACCCAGTCTTGAGTGGATACCAGGTGTAGTCCTGGAAAGTAAAGGCGGCCAATGTGATGTTGAGCACATCACCCACTAAGTACCAATTGGTCTATACAATTTAGATCTAGCCCTATATGCCCATTACGCCTAAAAGTTGGAAAAAAGGTCCTTTACTCACTTTTTTTTTCACCTAGTTATCAGGTAAATACTTCCATTTATGTTTGTCTGTGCTCTATCCTCTATCTCTCTGCTGTGTTCAGACAAGCCTGCACTTGTGAGATAGAAAGACAGACAGACAGAGATAGAGAGCCAGTACATGAGACAGTAATACCAAGTGTGATACAATGGATCACATGTCTATTTAGCAAACTGTGGGCCTGGAAAAAATGGGGCACAGCTTGTATTATTTAACACATGTTCTGGAACTCAATCAGGAGACATCTGATTTCTCTCTTCCAACAGAACTCTGCCACGTGCAAGCTGCATCTGAATATCTACAAACAGTTCTAGACGCCGATGGCACAGGTAAAGACAAACACTCACGCTAGTGCGCCAGGCGCTCGCGCGCGTGCACACACACACACACGCACACAAACATACACACACACGCACACAAACACACACACACACGCACACATATATATATATATAGTAAGTAAAGTAAATATCCCTTTTTACGTTTGTAGCGCATCGGGCATATGGGAAGAGCACCAATGTGTTTACAGACCATTCAGCACTATGTGGGTAATGAGGTCAGCATTACGCCAGATATATGTATATATATATATATATATATATATATATATATATATATATATATATATATATACACATACATACATAATTACTTACACTTATATAATTACTTACACCTACACTTATACCAGAAATGGCTACATGGCTACTTTCGATTAACTAAGCGTAGCCGTCCATATATTAACAAATGAAAAGCATTAACGTAAAGTGCAGATGCCATAACTCAGGTGTATAAGTGTTGTCTAAATAAGAAATTATCCAGACAAAGAATGAAAACCGAGGCAGACAAAACATTGGGCGCCTCCTCAACCATCAAACACCCCCCCCCCCCCCCCCCCACTCCCCCAATCTGTGAGGTGCTGGAGCTTATGTTCCGAGTATGTTATGATATTTATTTCTTATTTATTACATTGTTATCATCATCATCATTAAGGAGCTGAATGATAGAAACAGTATGATACTGTCCTTGAAATAGAATGAAACATAAAAAAAATACTTTCAAAAATAATTTATATAAATGGTTCAAGGGGTTCTCAGCACCCTGACACACGAACTGAGCACTGAATAATTCCCTGAAACACGAACTGAGCACTGAATAATTCCCTGACACACGAACTGAGCACTGAATAATTCCCTGACACACGAACTGAGCACTGAATAATTCCCTGATACACGAATTGAGCACTGAATAATTCCCTGATACACGAATTGAGGACTGAATCATTCCCTGACACGCGAACTGAGCACTGAAATATTCCCTGATACACGAATTGAGGACTGAATCATTCCCTGACACGCGAACTGAGCACTGAAATATTCCCTGATACACGAAGTGAGCACTGGATAATTCCGTGACACACGAACTGAGCACTGATTAATTCTTCGACACAAAAACTGAGTACTGATGAATTCTTTGACACAAAAACTGAGTACTGATTATTTCTTTGACAAAAAAACTGACCCAACGTTTTAATCACTTCCCGTCCTTTTTAGGATGACATTTTTCGTTATGTCAAGCCCTACTCTGGCTCTTGCCAGGGGCCGCAAAATAGCTGGCCATAAAGATGGCTTAAAGGCTGAACGCGGTTTCTGGGACCTCTCCACGGTGATCCTCATCCACATAGTGGCACATTATGTTATCTGGTGTTTATCGCTTGTATGGTGACCTGGTGGGGTAGAAAGTCAGTCATCTAAAGCAAATAACAGAGGACTGGTGAGTTATATATCTAACGCAATAACAGAGGACTGGTGAATTATATATCTAACGCAATAACAGAGGACTGGTGAATTATATATCTAACGCAATAACAGAGGACTAGTGAATAATATATCTAACGCAGTAACAGAGGACTGGTGAATTATATATCTAACGCAATAACAGAGGACTGGTGAATTATTTCTCTAACGCAATAACAGAGGACTGATGAATTATATCTCTAACACAATAACAGAGAAGTGGTGAATTATATATCTAACGCAATAACAGAGAGCTGATGAATTATAAATCTGACGCAAATAACATAGGACTGGTGAATTGTATATCTAACGCAATAACAGAGGACTGGTGAATTACATATCCTATGCAATAACAGAGGACTGGTGAATTATATATCTGACGCAAATAACAGGACTGGTGAATTATATATCTGACGCATTAACAGAGAACTGGTGAATTATATATCTGACGCAATAACAGAGAACTGGTGAATTATATATCTGACGCAAATAACTGAGGACGGTTGAATTATATATCTGACGCAATAACAGAGGACTGGTGAATTATATTTCTGACGCAAATAACAGGACTGGTGAATTATATATCTGACGCATTAACAGAGAACTGGTGAATTATATATCTGACGCAATAACAGAGAACTGGTGAATTATATATCTGACGCAAATAACTGAGGACGGTTGAATTATATATCTGACGCATTAACAGAGAACTAGTGAATTATATATCTGACGCATTAACAGAGAACTGGTGAATTATATATCTGACGCATTAACAGAGAACTGGTGACTTGTATTCTGACGCAAATAACTGAGGACGGTTGAATTATATATCTGACGCATTAACAGAGGACTGGTGAATTATATATCTGACGCAATAACAGAGAACTGGTGAATTATATATCTGACGCATTAACAGAGAACTGGTTTATTATATATCTGACGCAAACAACAGAGAACTGGTTAATTATATATCTGACGCATTAACAGAGGATCTGTAAATTATAACTGTGATGCAGTAAGAGGACTTGTGAATGATATATTTGACGCATTAACAAAAGTTATGTGAGACTTATATATTTGAAACGGTAACAAAGCACTAATGAATAATATTCTATATCTGACTCAGTAACCGAGCACTGAGGAGTTCTATTCTATATCGGAACACAGTAACCAAGCACTGATAAGTTCTATTCTATATCTGAACACAGTAACCAAGCACTGATAAGTTCTATTCTATATCTGAACACAGTAACCGAGCACTGAGGAATTCTACTCTATACCTGCTAGAGTAACTTAGCACTGATTAAATTCTATATCTAAAACAGTAACTGAGCACTCTTATACGTTATTCTATATCTGATACAGTAACCGAGCACTCATACATTGTATTTTATATCAGACACAGTAACTCAGCACTGATCAATTCTATTCTCTATCTGATACAGGTGCAGCTGTCAACCAGTGGATAGCCTTCATCACCACTTGCACACTGGCTGTTTGCATTGTGATTTCTGTGTGCCTGCTTTACTTTCTGCACGCAAACAGGTGAGCTGCACATGTCAATAACAGTTCTCGTCCTGATGCCCAGATATCCATTTAGGAGACTAAAACATTGGAACCGACAAGAGTTACACATTTAAAACAGAACTTCACAGCAGAAAATTGCCTAACCCTTGTTGCGATCCTCACCTTTGTTGTGATCCGTACCTTTGTTGAGATCCTCACCTTTGTTGTGATTCTCATCTTTGTTGTGATCCTCACACTTGTTATGATCCTTACATTTGTTGCGATCCTCATCTTTGTTGTAATCCACGCCTTTGTTGTGATCCTCATCTTTGTTGTAATCCACGCCTTTGTTGCGATCCTCATCTTTGTTGCGATCCTCATCTTTGTTGTGATCCTCACCCTTGTTGTGTTTCTCACCTTTGTTGTAATCCACGCCTTTGTTGTGATCCTCGCCCTTGTTGTAATCCACGCCTTTGTTGCGATCCTCACACTTGTTATGATCCTTACATTTGTTGCGATCCTAATTTTTGTTGCGATCCTCATCTTTTCTGTGATCCTCACCCTTGTTGTGTTTCTCACCTTTGTTGTGATCCTCACCCTTGTTGTGATCCTCACCCTTGTTGTAATCCACGCCTTTGTTGTGATCCTTAACTTTGCTGTGGTCCTCGTCTTTGTTTGTGGTCCTCGTCTTTATTGTGGTCCTCACCGTTGTTGTGGTCCTAGCCTTTGTTGTGATCCTCGCCCTTGTTGTGATCCTCGCCTTCATTGTGGTCCTAGCCTTTGTTGTGATCCTCGCCCTTGTTGTGGTCCTTGCCTTTGCTGTGGTCCCCACCTTTGTTGTGGTCCTCGCATTTGTTGTGATCCCCGTCTTTGTTGTGATCCTCGCCCTTGTTGTGGTCCTCACCTTTATTGTGATCCTCACCTTTGTTGTGATCCTTGCCTTTGTTGTGGTCCTCACCTTTGTTGTGGTCCTCGCATTTGTTGTGATCCCCGTCTTTGTTGTGATCCTCGCCCTTGTTGTGGTCCTCACCTTTGTTGTGATCCTCACCTTTGTTGTGATCCTTGCCTTTGTTGTGGTCCTCGCATTTGCTGTGGTCCCCACCTTTGTTGTGGTCCTCGCATTTGTTGTGATCCCCGTCTTTGTTGTGATCCTCATCCTTGTTGTGATCCTCGCCTTTGTTGTGACCCTCACCTTTGTTGTGGTCCTGCCTTTGTTGTGATCCTTACCTTTGTTGTGGTCCTCGCATTTGTTGTGATCCCCGCCTTTGTTGTGGTCCTCACCTTTGTTGTGATCCTCGCCCTTGTTGTGATCCTCACCTTTGTTGTGGTCCTCGGATTTGTTGTGGTCCTCACCTTTGTTGTGGTCCTCACCTTTGTTGTGGTCCTCGCCTCTGTTGTGGTCCTCACCTTTGTTGTGGTCCTCACCCTTGTTGCGATCCTCACACTTGTTATTATCCTTACCTTTGTTGCGATCCTCATCTCTGTTGTGATCCTCGCCTTTGTTGTGATCCTCACCCTTGTTGTGATTCTCACCTTTGTTGTAATCCACGCCTTTGTTGTGATCCTTACCTTTGCTGTGGTCCTCGCCTCTGTTGTGGTCCTGCTTTTGTTGTGATCCTTACCTTTGTTGTGGTTCTCACCTCTGTTGTGGTCCTGCCTTTGTTGTGGTCCTCACTTTTGTTGTGATCCTTATCTTTGCTGTGGTCCTCGCCTCTGTTGTGGTCCTGCTTTTGTTGTGATCCTTACCTTTGTTGTGGTTCTCACCTCTGTTGTGGTCCTGCCTTTGTTGTGGTCCTCACTTTTGTTGTGATCCTTACCTTTGCTGTGGTCCTCGCCTCTGTTGTGGTCCTGCTTTTGTTGTGATCCTTACCTTTGTTGTGGTTCTCACCTCTGTCGTGGTCCTGCCTTTGTTGTGGTCCTCACCTTTGTTGTGGTCCTCACCTTTGTTGTGGTCCTCACCTTTGTTGTGGTCCTCACCTTTCTTGTGATCCTCGCCTTTGTTGTGGTCTTCGCCTTTGTTGTGATCCTTACCTTTGTTGTGATCCTCACCTTTGTTGTGATCCTCACCTTTGTTGTGGTCCTCACCTTTGTTGTGATCCTCACCTTTGTTGTCGTCCTCGCCTTTGTTGTGGTCCTGCCTTTGTTGTGATCCTTACCTTTGATGTGGTCCTCGCATTTGTTGTGATCCCCGTCTTTGTTGTGATCCTCATCCTTGTTGTGATCCTCGCCTTTGTTGTGATCCTCGCCTCTGTTGTGGTCCTGCCTTTGTTGTGGTCCTCACCTTTGTTGTGGTTTTCACCTTTGTTGTGGTCCTCGCCTTTGTTGTGGTCCTCATCTTTGTTGTGGTCCTTACTTTTGTTGTGATCCTTACCTTTGTTGTGGTTCATCTTTGATGTGGTCCTCACCTTTGTTGTGGTCCTCGCCTTTGTTGTGGTCCTCACCTTTGTTGTGATCCTCGCCCTTGTTGTGATCCTCACCTTTGTTGTGGTCCACGGATTTGTTGTGGTCCTCACCTTTGTTGTGGTCCTCACCTTTGTTGTGGTCCTCGCCTCTGTTGTGGTCCTCATCTTTGTTGTGGTCCTCACCCTTGTTGCGATCCTCACACTTGTTATTATCCTTACCTTTGTTGCGATCCTCATCTCTGTTGTGATCCTCGCCTTTGTTGTGATCCTCACCCTTGTTGTGATTCTCACCTTTGTTGTAATCCACGCCTTTGTTGTGATCCTTACCTTTGCTGTGGTCCTCGCCTCTGTTGTGGTCCTGCTTTTGTTGTGATCCTTACCTTTGTTGTAGTTCTCACCTCTGTTGCGGTCCTGCCTTTGTTGTGGTCCTCACTTTTGTTGTGATCCTTATCTTTGCTGTGGTCCTCGCCTCTGTTGTGGTCCTGCTTTTGTTGTGATCCTTACCTTTGTTGTGGTTCTCACCTCTGTTGTGGTCCTGCCTTTGTTGTGGTCCTCACTTTTGTTGTGATCCTTACCTTTGCTGTGGTCCTCGCCTCTGTTGTAGTCCTGCTTTTGTTGTGATCCTTACCTTTGTTGTGGTTCTCACCTCTGTCGTGGTCCTGCCTTTGTTGTGGTCCTCACCTTTGTTGTGGTCCTCACCTTTGTTGTGGTCCTCACCTTTGTTGTGGTCCTCACCTTTCTTGTGATCCTCGCCTTTGTTGTGGTCTTCGCCTTTGTTGTGATCCTCACCTTTGTTGTGATCCTCACTTTTGTTGTGATCCTCACCTTTGTTGTGGTCCCCACCTTTGTTGTGATCCTCACCTTTGTTGTGATCCTCATCATTGTTATGATCCTCACCTTTGTTATGATCCTCGCCTTTTTTGTGATCCTCATCATTGTTATGATCCTCGCCTTTGTTGTGATCCTCACCTTTGTTGTGATCCTCATCTTTGTTGTGGTCCTCGCCTTTGTTGTGGTCCTCGCCTTTGTTGTGATCCTCATCTTTGTTGTGGTCCTCGCCTTTGTTGTGGTCCTCGCCTTTGTTGTGATCCTCATCTTTGTTGTGATCCTCACCTTTGTTGTGGTCCTCGCCTTTGTTGTGATCCCTGTCTTTGTTGTGATCCTCATCCTTGTTGTGATCCTCGCCTTTGTTGTGATCCCCGTCTTTGTTGTGGTCCTCACCTTTGTTGTGGTCCTCGCCTTTGTTGTGGTCCTCACCTTTGTCGTGGTCCTCACCTTTGTTGTTACAGACCTGTGTCGATCATTTTGCTCACCTAGGTACAGCGTGGGAGACTGTTTTCTGGTAGGCAGTTGATGAATAGATTTATCTCAGTAGAAACGCACAAGACTTATACCATCTCGTGAACCAGTCCTCTTTCCCAACAATAATTATTTTTGGGGAGGGGAGGGGCCTCAAGGAACCTAAGTGCCCCCCCCCCCCCCCCCAACCCTAGAATCCAGTACCCAACTTGCACCAGTAGGTAAGCAACAACTCTGAACTATCTGATTAGGTCAGTAATAATTATTATCACCTCGGAAGACTTTTTCCATCTCTTGTACTATCTCAGGAGACTTCTTTCATCCCTTGTACCATCTCGGTAGACTTATTCTATCCCTTGTACCATCTCGGTAGACTTCTTCCATCCCTTGTACCATCTCGGTAGACTTCTTCTATCCCTTGTACCATCTCGGTAGACTTCTTCCATCCCTTGTACCATCTCGGTAGACTTCTTCCAACCCTTATACCACCTCGGTAGACTTCTTCCATCCCTTATACCACCTCGGTAGACTTCTTCCATCCCTTATACCACCTCGGTAGACTTCTTCCATCCCTTATACCACCTCGGTAGACTTCTTCCATCCCTTATACCACCTCGGTAGACTTCTTCTATCCCTTGTACCACCTCGGTAGACTTCTTCTTTCCCTTCTATCACCTTGATAGACTTCTTCCATCCCTTATACCATCTCGGTAGACGCCTTCCATCCATGAACGTCAGTAATAAGCATGCACTATTTCGGTTGGTAACATACACTCTATGTCGGTATTTTTTTATTTTTTTTTTTATCAAGAAACCATGAGTTCTTAACCCTTTGGCTCGGTACTATGGATAGCGCAACCCTTCTGCCTTGATTCCATAATAGGTACCGTAAATCTGGATGAAATGTGGCTTTTCTGCCCACCCCCGGGAGTGAACCCGGACCACAAGGAGTTCGTCAGCCGGTCATCGCGATGTCAGGTTTAACCAACTATGCTAGAGAGCCGGGCATCTCGGTAGGTAAATGGCATATGCTGCCTCTCTTTCAGTGAATAGCAATTATCTATAAGTGTTATTTTCCTTGTCTCTGTAACTATTAATTGTTGTTACTTTTAAGGGGTCCCTACACAAATTTTTTTAAAATTATTTACAGAGTTAGAGTAATTATTTTATAATGATCACTTGTAGGGATACATGTTATTACATTTTCATACTTTAAGTGTTAAAAAAATCATGGTTGTTATGGCAACAGCCGCCATCTTGGGGGAAAAACAACATGTATTTAGAATTCTAAAATTTTAAAAACATACATACATATCAACAATAGATGATAGATTCATCATCTTTAATCATATTTAAAGGTACAGTTGTAGTTAATTTACTTCAAACGTAGAATTTTAAAATGTAGGTTTATTGAAAAAAGTCAAAAAATCTTGCATCATAAGACAATAATCAGATTTTAAAAAACAAGAACTTTCCAAAATCTACTTTTTAAAAAAAAAGCAAGGGTTGGTGCCTTTAGTATTACCCTTTTAATGCTAAATTGTTTACAAATGACGTACATTTTGTGTGTAATCTTTTCTACAAATGCCGAACTTTACAAAAACAAACACACTGAAAAAGTGATATTTTTGTTCTAAATTGGAAAAAATGCCGTGTAGTGACCCCTTAACTCCAGCTATAAATTCTTATCCTGTCAGCAAACAGTGAACTTTGAAACTATTGTAGATGAATATGTGAAATGCAAACCTGATTTTACTGGATTGATAACAAATGTAGCACACTAATTCTGAACTCACAATTTCAGAATGACGTTAACATGTCTTCTTGACTGCCACAAGCACATCCGTAATTCCTGCATTTCAAGGAAGAAACGATACATCGCAATTTCTGTCTCGGAGATGACACAATTAGCAATGGAAGAGGACCAGTTTTTGGTGATCACATCACCTTCGGTGACCATTCATGATCTCGTTAAAAGAACATCAAGAACAAGAAGGAAAACGCCCCCGAATGCTCATAGTGCGCCTTTCCTTTCACAAGGGCCTACAGGGGAGATAATGTTACTTCCAGAAAGATTAATGGAAGACAACATGCAATCATCGCCTTGTACCGCCAGTCTTTCTGAGAGAGAGTACTGCTCCAGCCACTCCTTATTCGTTGATCCTGACTGTCACAAACTAGCATCCAGTATCATGGAGCAGTCTAAAACTGTTGCTAGCTCTTTTGGGTTGGACCAGGAGCACTACGACAGTCCAGTTATCCAGACTGGCTGTGTCAAAGCTCCGAAGATAAACAACAGTTTACATAAACATTTGGAATATTCAAAGTATATAACAATGACAGAAGCAAGGCAAGTGGTTCAAAGATGTAAACATGCAGGAGCATCATTAACTCACCGTGTACAGCTATGGCATAGAAATTCACATCGTTGGTCAGCAAATCGTCATTTTGTCAAACTCAGGCAATCATTCAATAAGATCCACAAGTCGCGACAGCCAACCCAGACTGCACGCAAGAGTGTCCAAACATGTGAACTCATAAATGGCTCTTACCCATCAACCAGTTCTGAAATATGGTCAGAACAATTAATGACATCAAGTACACAAACATGCTGTATCCATTAATAGGGACTACAAACCTGTTCACCAAGCACGACTGTCAATGAATTTGTTCTCAAAATGTGCCGACAGGGTCATTGTTGTTTGAAGTCTTTAGAGAGCATAGCTGGGCAAACATAAACAGGTAAGAAACACCAGAGATAGGAGCTTGCCCATCGGAATGTGTTCTGGGCCGTGGTGGTACAATGGCTAGACGCTTGCTTGCTGGGCTGAAAGTCTTGGGCTGAAATTCACATTTTACATTTGACCTTCGCAGCCAAAACTCGGTGTCAGCAAACGGCATAGGAAGTACACGAGGCCAGTGTAACCGCGGCCACAGCACCCATTAAATTTCAATTAGTCTAGCACCATATGCATGATGCGCCTATAGTGTAAGAATGGTGCTTATTTAAACTGTTACCACCAGAAGATGTGCGATTATGTGTATGTAGCGGTGATGCCAACTGCTGGGACTAGAGTGATAAATACAATATCACTGTACTAGTATTTGAACAAGAAAGACTAATACGACCCAGTTTTGGTGGTGAAAACAAGTAAAGAAGAAAATTCTTGTTTGAGAATATTTGGCTTAACTAAAAAAAAAATGTTACAGTCTATAAATATATATGATATTAGAAATTTGATACGGTATACAGTCCAACAGAATGAAAGAGCCGTAGGAACTCAGTGGCAGGCATTTTTGCCTACCTGCCTGGATGTTTAAATGTTTAAATCCGCTTCGAGGTGGTGTTTTATCTTCCACTGGACACAAACCCCACACTGAAACAATTCAAATTAGTTCCAGCAGAAGTTCCAATGAAGATCAGGTAGTGGGCGTGATCCTAGCCACGTGATTCATCGAAAGTAGTGCAAGATTGTTAGTTTACATTAGTTTACTACAGCAGTAAAAGTTAAAAATGGTATACCATATTCGATATGGTGATGACTATGATGATGATGTTAATTGTATTGGTCGAAAAAAATGTACAGTAGCACACAATTCACACACAACAGCCAGAAGCTGTTGGGGGTTCTGCAACGTCCTGTAAAGGATATGCAACTAACTTTCTACAGCACACAATTTGTTTCATTTACTTTAAAGAGAATGACTTAACATTCAGTTAAAATGTAGTTTCATTCTCCTCCAGACAAAAATATTCATTGCTTCCATTCAAACATATCACTAGGAGAATCTGTCAAGCACGTGTCCACATCACTCTTGTGTGTAGTGGTGGAACTTGGCCCGTGGCTCCTGCCAGGAGAATCAACTTTCACACGCCAAGTTTTAGGCGTTCATATCGGCACAAGAATGCAGGTTACCGAGGCAGCTGTAGCCGCTAGCGGTGCCTAGTTTATAACTCCTTCGGAGTCTGAAAGAGGTGTCTGTAATCTGCCTTGTCAATATGCCATCCAGGCTGCATCGACTCATGCATTAAGGCAAGATAATGTGGTAAACACATGAAGTATTTAGAATGATAGATGTTAAATGGTTTTCTCAATGTTCACTCTTGGAACGCCGAGATGTCTAGAACACCCCTGGAGGACACTTGATGGTGCCACAGGACGTCTTCTATTGTAAATTTGTGAGGACCCGTTCTCTACCTCTGTATAAAGAACTGTGCATGCAAGATGCGAATGACGTTGGAATCAAGGTAATATGCTACCATGGACGGTGTTGCTTAGAGGGCAAATACCGGGGTCAGGTGGATAGATAAGAGGAGAAAATGCTGTAGATTATTATAAAGCTGCCAGTTTGTGATAAAGTATATCAAGCGCCGGAAGCAAATGTGCGTAAGTTCCATTATTTTATTAAGAGGAAACACAATACAAAATTGAAACAACGGACTTGAAAATTCCGCAGTTTGTTGCGAAGAAACAATACGCGAGCGAAACAATGGACCTGACATTCGGGGTATTTTAGTGTGTGGCAAACTGTCACTATAGCAAGCTCGTCTAACTAGTCCCATCTGTCTTTGCCGTGGATTGTTGCCCTTACAGATGCAAAGGTAACACTAAACTAATATCTCTCGTTTGGATCAGTGTTATAGTTCGTTCAACAATTATAAATACACTTGCAAGCCATTTTCTGGAAAACTGCCTGTTGGATCGCAATGATTTTTTGCATGAAACCTTAGAATATCCACGACGCAAAAAGTGGTTTTCTTTAGTCTACATATGCTCAAGATGCTGAATATCAATTAATTGCTTTGATCTTTTCGAACCATTGTAGATAAGTAGAGTGAACTTTGAGATTTTACAGTAAACATCTGAATTTATGGGGGGAGAAAAAGGGGGGGGGGGGGGGGGCTCTAGAGGCGTGTCTTCATAATACATTGATAAGTGAAGTAACTTTTGTTGTTGTTATTTTATGTTGAATTAAACTAAGTTGATGTGAGTCAAGAAAGACATCCCAGCACCTGGGGTATTCCCCTATGCGCTCCGTCCTCGTCTTCACCAGCCAGCACAGAGTTGCAATACTAATAGTACCGGGCGCAGTGTCCATCTTGCCTTTCCTCTGAGCGCAGTGTACCGGCCAGGCCCTCTGGTCACACCCAAGTTATCATTCTTTCCAGGCCATGATAATCTATTTTCTCTTTTGACTTGGTAACGGGCCTTGACCACATCTGCCTTGTCATGGATCAATTCTCCAACCAGTGGTGCAGATCCAGATAATCTGTCTGCTTTGTTCAGTTATAAACATGTCCCCAGTATACAACAGTTAGTATTACCCTTCGGTCACCATTAGACCCTAGGGTGTGTCTTAACTATACAGCAAATTGTATTATGGTTGACACATTTGGATATGGAGATGTATTTGTTGCAACTGTAGATGTAACTAACGGGTTGATGATATTCAACCACTCATCAAAAAATGGTTTTAATCATTTCGAATCTGACGATACCAAAAGGTTGAAAATTGTTACTGGCCGAACAAAAATGCAATCCATCTCGATGCCAGTACTCGTTTTCCTCTCCGAGCACACGTTCAACACACTTTTTCCTTAAATGAACGTATATTGTTGAGAGGGACTCATGTATCAAAACTTCAACATGTTTAAATGTACTGTTCTTTTCGGCAACTTGTCTTTTGACTTACTTTGGGCTTTTGAGCCCAAACAAGCTCTATCGGGTTGAGATGTGAATTATATACATGTAGTCACAGAGAAGTGTGGCCGTATTCATTAATAATTTTGTCAGTGTCATACACCTTTGTCTATTTTGTTTTCCTCATAAGCTGCGACAACTCTGCCTACAAATATGTGTCGTTAAAGTTGACTTTCACCTTAGCAAGCCATGTAATTTGATCTTTTGTATTTGACGTCGTTGGTACTTTGTCGTCCTCTGATACTCTCCTCTCCTCATTGTTACCTTTTGTGCAGTTCACTTTATGTTTGACCAAGGCTGCCCGGTCGAAACGTTACGTTAGTTGTGTTGTTTTTGTGCAGTTCACTTCATGTTTGACCAAGGCTGCCCGGTCGAAACGTTACGTTAGTTCACTTCATGTTTGACCAAGTTCGAAACGTTACGTTAGTTGTTTTGTTTTTTGCAGTTTTTCATGTTTGTGCCCGGTCGAAAAAAACGTTAGTTTGTGTTGTTTTTGTGCACGTTTTTCTGCTTCCCCATTTAGTTAAGCGTTTTAGTCAAATTTCATTGGAACTCTCTGATACAGCATTATGAAAGGCGGCATTTCCAATACTAGGCATGATGGTCCGTCCAGAATTAAAAGAAGATTATTCTCCACCATTGAGTGAAAATGTGTCAATTTATTTAAGAGTGGTAGTCCCTACCATCCGTACTTTTTGATTTTGGAAAATATATCCAGCATCCTGGATAAGGCCTTTTTCTCTGTTTCCTGCCTGTGAGTATAATGCGCTGGCCTTTGCTGCTTGGAATTTTTCTTTTCTGTTCACAGTTTATTGATTGACATTATATTAGTAAAGAAGAAGCCATGGGCATTCATTCAAATCAGCGGGCATAACAGTCAAAGACCAACGGCGCCTTCTCCATGACAACCACGGACGATGGAGGTCTGGCAGTGTATTTACGCTTCCTGACTTGAAACATCAAAAATACGTGCTTTTGTACGAATCAGTGATTCAATTCCCCTGATCCGATTTCAGGCAGGTTCAGTGCGAAGACCAATGTCTTGAATCTTACAATTTGTCCCCAGACCTTTATTTTTGTTCCGGGACAGTACTGATGGAAATGAAAGAGCTTCCAGGTTGTTAATTCCGTTTTCAGACCGAGTAGCCTATGGATCATGCTGATGTTATCAATGCCAACAGAGAAATGGGAAGGATAGAGGACTTTTAAGTGATCCACATCACTCGCCAGAATGGCATCTTGAGAATTAAGATCGGCACAGCAAAAAACGAGACGCACACCAGCTTTCCAGAAGACTTGTTTGAATCAACATAGAACTGGTACTATTAGCCATCGGACGTTGGGGTTCATAATGAGGGGAGGATCTGAGCACCTAGCGACATGTCCGTTGCAATGAGGATCTCTTAAACTAACTAACTAACTAACTAACTAACTAACTAACTAACTAACTAACTGATTGACATTCTTTAGTATGGTGAGCCAGGATTCATTCAAATATACAGCATCATAGACTTGCCTCTGTCGCTCACGGATCTGTCTCAGGTATTTACTTCGACTAGCAATCAAACGTGGCTTTTCACGAATAATATTCCTTCCACCTACAGTTTTCCTGAAAGTTAACCCAGTGGCTCTTACAATTTTCCCCAGACTATTTTTGAAATGTCAGTACTACATTGTTAATTTCAGTTTTCAGAGAGTAAGAAGTTGATTTATCTCTAACATTTTTAAGATCTCACGTCTAATGACATCTACATCAAAGTCATCAGCTTTCCTTTTCCTTTCTTGCTTGACATGAGTGTACTCTGTCTCCTGTATAATCCGAAGGTTAAATGATGCTCTATCCAGACCAAGCGCCAGTCTTGTTCGTATCTCTGAGTCATGAATATCACAATATCAATGACCCATCTGAGATTCCCTGAGGAAGTGCTGGTACAGTAAAACAGTAACCTTCTGCATAGTTATACATTTGCGTATCAATTTCATTTTGAAGTTGATGTCTATGTCAGCTTTTATAAGCCAGCTATATCACACAATAACTCAACACTATTTTGTGGATGCGCCTTTGACTAAAAAACCTTGACCGACGTCTTATTTCAGGACACTAAAAGTGCGACTTTGCGCGAGAAAACCATGAAATTACGGTGGTTTTCTTTGACCCCTGTTAAACCAGTCATACTTCTTGAAGCTAATGAAAGTAAACTTTCCAAAAGTCAATCAAGACGGTTTCATGATAGTGTTTAAGATAATACCCATCAATAATTCCATAAAATAATAAACAGGGTTCTCTCTGTGTAGGTTTAGGGGCCATATTCTGGGGGAGGGTGGGAAACCAGAATAGACCCACCGCCTCCCCAACAAGCATGTCGTAAGAATAGACTAGTTCTGGGCTTCTTTTGAAGTAGGAGTGCATCTGCCTGAGCGATGATGAACCAACAATGTGCACACACATGAGCCTATTCTTCTTCTTCTTCTTCGTTCACCGGCTGTGAATTCCGGCGGAAGGTCCTGGTTAATCGTCCGCTTGGACTTTTGGCTTTTACCTGGACCTGCGTTTTGCGTGTACAACCGTTTTGCTGTTCCCTGCCTCACGGGCAGATGTACTCCGACTTCGAATGAAGACGTCAAGCCTATTTCTAGGATGACTGTGGCCATTTTTTTGTGTGGGTCGAGACGTTGCCTAATTTGTGTGGTGTCCTCTATGTCGCCTTCTCCGCAGGTGTTGCCCGCGGAGTACCCCTTTGGGGCTGCCCCTTGTGAAACGGTTAGCCCTCAAGGGAAGGCAGGGGCAGATCATGGGCATTCCCCGCCATCCAAGGAGGCTTCCATGTATGCAGAGCCGGCACATGGCGCTCTGGTTCTGGGCTCACCCAAGGAATCGTCACGTCCTCCATATAACTGCTTAACCTCACAACCGTATAAGGCTTCCAGCTCGACAAGGGCTGCGCCCTCCGGAGATCAGCGGGGAGCAGCCCGCGGGTTCTGGACTTTTGTGACCACACGAATAGGTACATTCTTTTTCTTCGCACGTTAGATATCTTTGACGAGCCGTTAGCACGACATAATTTAACATCATGCGTCAGGCATATCGTTATATGTTTGGTCCCAACACTCGGGCGAGTGAGGTCTTTGGGTGTGGACACTTGGACTTTTTCCCATTTAATACGATTTGTGATGGTCGGATTTTGAGCTTACTCGTGTGCCGTAGGATCTAGTTTTGTCGGACATTTAGGCTTAGCCAGCCAGTGGGCTGTTGCTGTTGTGGTGTACCTCAGCGCGGCGACGACTACACTGAGGGTTAACAGAGGATGTACATGGGTAGAATCTTGCTGCGAGACGATACCCACAGGAGATGTTACTCGTCTGTGCTGCGGGTAAATCTCTCGGTCAAGGGTTGAGTCTCAGCAGAACAATGTTCTATTCACTCCGCAATCTTTTAACCAAGAGTTGTAATTTTAGTTGTACATTTGGCAAGCACTTTACTCATGTTCCTAATGAGTTTTGATAACCTTTTTCACCCATGCGTTTGGGGCGGGCTGATGAGAGCCACAAGGACACTGCACCTCTGGGGGCCGCCAACTCCGAGATCCCCTGACAGCTCTGTTAATGCTCATTTGAGACATTATCCGTGGCGCACGACGAGGACGTGCTGTAGGGGTCTTGCGTGAGGTTCCGTAAAACCAGAACAGTGAAGGACTGGCGCCCGAGTGACGTAAGGAGTATCCCCTTATACACATCATGTTGGACTTAACTTTCCCTCACGCCTGTGACCTAAATCACCGCGCCACAAATGAGCCTATGAAAAACGAGTGTGCACACAACACTCAGATTCTGAAGCAAGGTGGACAAAGAAAAACAACTTTCGCCGAAGTTTACAACCAAAGAAGTAAAAGAAGAAGAAAAAGAAGAAGAAGAAGAAGAAGAAGAAGAAGAAGAAGAAGAAGAAGAAGAAGAAGAAGAAGAAGAAGAAGAAGAAGAAGAAGAAGAAGAAGAAGAAGAAGAACAAGAACAAGAAGAACAAGAAGAACAAGAAGAACAAGAAGAACAAGAAGAACAAGAAGAACAAGAAGGAGGGGGAGGGGAAGAAGAAGCAGAAGCAGAAAAAGAAGAAGAAGATAAGAATAAATAAAGTAATAGCATATTATGCAGTGATCCCCCAGTGACCCCTGAAGCTCCTCGTGTAACTAGTTGACATGACAACTTCACCTCTGAGTGATCCACCGTCATCCAATGCTTTAACATGACATCCACTCCTTTGCCATAGTTTTCATTTTTATTCTATACAAAGTCATAGCACCACAGCCTTGGTAGCACTAACACCTCTAAAGCCTTCATGTAACTAGCTGATACGGCAACTTACACCCTAACTGAGCACCCGGCACCTAACACTATGATTACCTCTCTAGCCATTTTGCCATAATTTTTCAGTTTTACTCTAGGTAGATTCATAGCACCATATGCCCAGGAGATCCCGCTGACCCCTGACCCCTACCTACAGCATGTTTTTGATTACCGCCTATTGTTGCCTAGCTGTATTCTACCATAACCATAGCTCATCATATAATAGCCAGCACCAGAATCTGAAGAGACATAATCACCCCCCACCAGTCGGCATGACACCCGATGATGCCGTTGACCACAAACTTCGACTCGAAGTCGCTATAATAGTTTTACATATTTCACTATATAACATATATACTTTTCATCCTTCTCAACAAAGCCAATCAACACCACTCTCTTTCTCTATTCTACTTACTTTTGTAAGTCTAGTGTCAAATCACTTTTACATATTTCTAATATAAAACATATATACTTTCTATCCCTCGCCGCCAAGCCAGTCAGTGTAGCCTAGTTTTCTTCACTTTACTACATAACCACCAAAACGATCCCAGCCCCTCCCGCCTCCGATCAGCGCCGCCCCTAAAAACCCGCATATCCTTTGCCTGTCGCATCCCTCACCGACACATAGCCACAAACACCTCCGAGCAGCAGCTGACCCGAGCCGCCAGGTGACCTCAAATCACTGGAACCACAGTTGACCCTGAGCCAAAACTGATCTGCACGCCTGGTCGGACAGTGCAATCATTTTTTCCCTTATATGGGTGGTGTACAAAGAATAAAAAAGGGAATAAATTTCTAAGAATATAGGGCGGCCACGCCCTAAAAATGCTTTAGATTTCCTGCACGGAAGAAAGTGTCTCTTTTCTCTTGATTCCTCTTCTTCGCTCTTTTTTTACCCCTCAGATGTCGAGTGTGTAGACCCGTGTTCAAGGTGTGGTCGTACGCTTTGTTAATAAACTTTCCCAAGTATTTTCCCATTTGCGCCCTATGTTATTCCACTTAGTTTTCTTAAGATAGCTATCTTCCTTCTAGCTTTGGCTGCGGCCTTGTTGATGTGTTTTCTCCATGTTAAACTATTACCAAACGTGACTCCGAGGTAAGTGGACTCCTCATCCTCTCTTATTAGTATTCTGTTTATCTGAATGACGTCTGATTTTTGTTTTGGGGAGCGGGTGAAGAGAGTGGTGCTTCACTTGACTATGTTGATGCTGACACACCATTCATCAGCCGATGCAGCTATTGCATCTGTGGACCTTTGTAGCAGTCGAGTGGCCACTGTTGCATATTTATTTGTGCACCATTGTACCAAGTCGTCAGCATATACTGCAGCTTTAATACCATAGGGTAGTTCATCAATTAGGTCGTTGATATAGACCAGAAACAGTGTTGGGGACAGGACACTACCTTGGGGAACACCATGGCGCAGCAAGACTTTCTTGCTCTTGAGTCCGTCTTTCTGTACTCTGACTCTTCTGTTTTTCAAGTATGATTTCACTTATCTGTAAATATTTCCATTCACTTTGTAGTTTCTCATTTTCTTCATGAGACCTACTTTCCGGACCTTGTCAAAAGCTCTCTTCAAATCTATCCATGCTACAAGCACTAGTTTCTTTTCTTGGAAGGTATCTTCAACTTCTTGAGAGAGGCGTCTGGTCTTCTGTAGAGTAGCATTGTCTAAAGCCTGTCTGATGTGGGGTCAAGATGTTTTCACTTTCTTTGTACCAGTGAAGTCTAAGGTTGACAATGCGTTACATTGTTTTACAGAGAACGCTGGTAAGGTTGACTGGTCTATAACTGGAGGCATTGGTATTGTTTTTTTCTTCTGGTTTTAGGGGAGGTATCATGATTGCTTCTCTCCATAACTGCGAATCTTTGCCACTTGTCTTTCTCCCTGTACTCTCGTCATTATTTTGTTTTACCAGCCTCCACATCTTTCTTGTGTCTGTTTCAAAGTTCAGAGACTTTGTTTTTTCTTGCCAACGGGCCCTTCTAGCCTGAAGCTTGGCTCTTTGAAATTTGGCCTTTGCATGTTGGTATTTGTTGATAACAAGGTCTGATTTCGGCTTTCTGTCTTTCGGTTACCATATCATTGTACAATTGTGGTCACAATTCCAGTATGGTTTATATTGCTTACAGGCGCCTGTTGGTATTGTTTCCAGGGCTGCCTTCAATATACATTTGCTGAACTCTTTCATTATTTTGCATTGTTATTTTATTTTATTTTTTAACATTTTTAACCAAAACACTTGTAGGGTGTCGATGCAATTTCCAATTTGTCTTAATTAATTCCATCTTGGTAGAGTGCTGCTCTTTCTTACAGACTGATTTTCTGTCGTGAGAAAGTCTGGGCGGTGATCGCTGCCTCCTATTTGTTTCATAAGAGTTCTAGTAATATCCCATTCCATGTCTGGTGAATGAAAGCCCAAGTATTCAGTTAAAAGTTGATTAGATTTGTGCGATCTGGTACCGATTTCCTGTAACAACCACTGGGCATAGCGTAACAGGAATTGTTTTTCCGAGCAACGTCCTGTGTGCATACCTGTGTATGAGTAGGAATGACCGTATTACGGTTTCTCGTGATGCAATCCGTTTTTATGATATCTGAATATAGTGTGGACTTTGACGGTAGACCTGTGTCCGGAGTTCTATGTTATTGTTGAGCAAGAGTTGTGACCTGTGACTCTTGGCAAGTGTTCGAGGTATCATGCTATCTAGTACTCCTCCAGTGAACTTGGCACGCGTCATGGTCTAGGGCTTATAGGGCTAGACACCATTTTTATAGACCAGTAGGCACTCATTGATTGGTATGGTCAATATTACACAGGCCGATTTTTTTCTACCAGGACTTTATCTGGTACCCATTTGTTGGGTCGACCTGGGAGCCAAAGTAAATTTTACAAAACCCGGCTACGCCAGAACCGGAACCCATCACATTCGGATCCACAGGCGAGTGCCTAGCAACTAAACCAGGGCGGCTCCCATTTAAAATAATGACAAAATCTATTTAGCGGTCCTCCAACCCCCCCCCCCTCTCCCCAACACCACATGTAGGTATACAGAAGAATATGTCTATTTCTGGTAAATTTCAGACTGAACCGAGTGTACAGTTAGGAAACAGATAAGAGTGTTATAGAATTATTGCAGAAAATCACGATGGCACCTGAATGATTTCACCTTTTTCATGTCCAAATTTAATTTGACCTGACTTGTTGCAGGAGGTCGGAATGCTTTTTTGGGGAGAAACCATGCATAACTTTTACGGGCTACATTCGCTCTTGTGACAAGCAAATAACAGAACATATCGTGTGAGTCATTCATTTTTATTGTGAAAAAGTGTTTGAAAAAAAAAAAAAGTTAAAATAAAAGTTGTTTATCCATACTGTGTCAGAATGTGGCACTTTTTGAAGCAAATACCAGGATGTAGTCCCGGTTGACGCGAGCATGTTTCACAGAAATATATCTGAACAGGTGTTTTTCTTTCACTACATACTTTACAATCTATGCCCTCTTGCCTTCTAATATGACAATGCATTGTTGGTGCTTGTCAAATCTTTGATGGGCACCCTCTTTCGACGGATACGCTGAGACACTCGCTGTTCTGGAACAAGTTGCTGGATCAGTTGTTTTTCTATATCTTATGTTGTCAAGTGCATTGTCAGGTTGTCTCTCTTTATATATAATGAAATTTTTCACAACTGCTACTTCCAACAGCCAGAAAAAAAAAAAAAAAGACAAGAAGTGCAACACAGTTCTAGCACTGAATGGCAGGCTTAGCTATGGTAGCTAATTTGTTGTGGCAGAACCATAATATGGCTCAAAAGTACGTAAATAGCTGGTGGTTGTCTGCTAATGCAAACACTCGCAGACTCCATCGGTGGCTTGCTGAGGTTGTACACTTTGAATGCAGACCGTCCTTTAAACTTAATATTACTGTATCCAGATAGCTGCTCCCCCCCCCCCCCCCAACCCCTTTCCCCCCAGCTAGCGGGCCTATCCTCAATGACCAGATTGTTTTGGTCCACCCAGTTATTCACAAACGGATGGCTTAAAAAACATCGGTAAGTGACTGCACTATAAAAAAAAAAAAAAAAACAGTCGTAATAGCACAGCTTTGACTCCAATATCTGCCTAACCTTCTTCTTTTGTTGCCTCACTGATACCAGGCAGATACAGCCCAATGGCGGGGTTTTGTTGTCTCACTGATACCAGGCTGTAGCCCAGTGGCGGGGTTTTGTTGTCTCACTGATACCAGGCGGATACAGCCCAATGGCGGGGTTTTGTTGTCTCACTGATACCAGGCTGTAGCCCAGTGGTGGGGTTTTGTTGTCTCACTGATACCAGGCGGATACAGCCCAGTGGCGGGGTTTTGTTGTCTCACTGATACCAGGCGGATACAGCCCAATGGCGGGGTTTTGTTGTCTCACTGATACCAGGCTGTAGCCCAGTGGTGGGGTTTTGTTGTCTCACTGATACCAGACTGTAGCCCAATAGCGGGGTTTTGTTGTCTCACTGATACCAGGCTGTAGCCCAGTGGTGGGGTTTTGTTGTCTCACTGATACCAGGCGGATACAGCCCAGTGTTGTCTCACTGATACCAGCGGATACAGCCCAGTGGGGGTTTTGTTGTCTAACTGATACCAGGCTGATAGCCCAGTGGCGGGGGGTTTTGTTGTCTCACTGATACCATGCGGATACAGCCCACCTCAGGCTGTAGCCCAGTGGCGGGGTTTTGTTGTCTCACTGATACCAGGCGGATACAGCCCAGTGGCGGGGTTTTGTTGTCTCACTGATACAAGGCGGATACAGCCCAATGGATACCAGGCTGTAGCCCAGTGGTGGGGTTTTGTTGTCTCACTGATACCAGGCGGATACAGCCCAGTGGCAGGGTTTTGTTGTCTCACTGATACCAGGCTGTAGCCCAGTGGCGGGGTTTTGTTGTCTCACTGATACCAGGCTGATACAGCCCAGTGGCAGGGTTTTGTTGTCTCACTGATACCAGGCTGTAGCCCAGTGGCGGGGTTTTGTTGTCTCACTGATACCAGGCTGTAGCCCAGTGGCTGGGTGTTTTGTTGTCTCACTGGGAAATAACCCCTATTTAGTCACATTTCAGAACATGCTTGTTAGGGGGCAGTGAGTCTATCCTCTCCCCCCCCCCCCCCCCCCCCCCCCCCCCACATGGGACTTTAGACACAGGGATACACTTCATAAATTGTGTAGATATGTCCACAGCAACTTGGGACTCTGAAAATAAACTCTCAGTTAACATGATAACAAAACTGACATTGTTTGCACAGACACAGCTAGAACATTGGATGAGACCATCAGGAACAGTTAGCAAATAAGATACTGAACTCTGACCCTGTGATAATATTGTGGAATGATGAAAGTTACATCTGCACCTCTATGATCATCACATTTGCTCATCACAGCTTGAGAAGATGACAAACTCAGAGCAAGTTTTAAGAGAATTACAGCTATAGGCACAGATCATTAGGAACGAATGAATCTATATAACAATCAAAACAAACTCATTATATTAATGTATACCGTTTTGTTTATTTGTGTACTTCAAACTTAAATTTGCAAATAATGGTTACATGGTCAAACAATACACATCTATCACTCAAACTGCAAACCTCTGAGAGACAACTCAGATGACAACTGACCTCATCAAACTATCTGATCTAGCCTATATCAAATACCTATGCTTACAAAATTACCTAGATAAAAGCAATGCGAAACACACAAAGCAAAACACCTTACACAATATCTATAAATAGTGTCTGCAAGAATAATAAATAAACATGGACTTTTTGTCACTGAGTGACAGATGCAGTGTTTTATTCTTATTTGTGAATGTTTTTAAAATAAATGTCAACACATATATACAAAATAATACATGCACAAACATGCTCATACACCCACATATTTATATATAAAATCAAAGACAACTGAGCAACCCAAACTGCACACACAAAAGATTAGACATGTTTCTGAAATCAGAACTGGCCAACAGACATCCACGTTGGAGAATGCAAACAAACAGGTTTTAAAACATGATTTTACCATTCCTCTCTTGTGTGAGCAGAGTATATTAAAAACATGAGGCTTTTAATTTTACCTGAATGAGCAACTGACAACGGATTTTCTTTCTAAAGATGTTTTTTAAACCAGAACACACTATGCAACATCTACCTGTTTAGTTAATACTTGATGTACAAATAAACTATTTTCAACAAGCATTTCAAGAACATGATTTGCTTTTAAGTTAAACATTTGATATGCATCAGCCTGCACACACAAAAGTTGTTAAAACAAAAGTAGTTTCCAATATTATATAAATTAATCTATTAACTTCATGTGTGTATTATCTACAGGGTTCCAATCCCATTGATGAGATTGTACAATAAAAATAATAATAATAAAGCAGTGTAAAAGAGTGCACTAATGCACATAAGAAACTGTTCATCAACAACAAGTAGCAATGAACTCTGATCTGCAACATTTAATAAAGATATAGAATAGACGATCACGTACATGGAGGGCTGGACATGCCACTGCCAGAAAAATACTCTGTCATCACTGAACAGTTAGTTTGCATGATGTTATAACATTGGATTTTCTCTTGACATCAGATGAGCAAGTTTTGTTCACATCCATACATTTATCATTACCATGACATCATGTAGGTAAACATGGCAACTAAACCAAGAAAACATCAGCAGCGCACAAACTTTCACTCACTATTTCATTGCCAAAGCTTTATTTGTAGATAGGATAAATTTCCTTACTTTACATGTGGTAAAAAATCAGCAAAAACCAAAGGCAGCAAATAAGATATTTAGGTACACACAATCATCTCTTTCACCACAAAAGGCAGACTTGCAAATATTGATTTGTAAAATCAAGAGAGGCAAACACATTATCTCCTAATTTCAAATAAAAGTGAATGAATCAGTTCAGGTGGAAGCCCTTCTCTCTGGTTGCTGCAAGAAGGCGTTCTCGCAGAATCTCTTCACTGGAATATTCCGGTAGCTTCAGGTAATGCACACAGGTATTGACTGAAGGGAAACTGCCATCACTACCATCAACCTGTGACAAACAGAGAACATATGCACTCATTGCTACCACTGTTGAAACAGAAGGTTAATGGCTGTAACTTTGTATAAGAAAATAACTAAACCTGCACAGCTACAAGTTACCGGAAAAGCATTTGAAATACAAAAAGTGCCAATATTAATGCTACACTGTCCTTCCATTGGAAATACTTCAACAACCAGGGTGTAAACCATAGGTACCCAAATATTGTTGGCCCATTGCTTCCTTTGTAATTGTCAACAACAAAAACCAGCCAGGGACTTTGTTCCCGCCCCCTTTCCATTAACACAGTAGTTCGTTTAATGTGGCTGAATCGATTACTTCTCCTGATGTATGTACTTCCTCGTGATTACAAAGGTCTATGTTGTCTGTATCATAACTTGCTTCTTTAGATATTCTGTCTATTTAGATGTTAAATAAAAGTGGGGAGAGCACGCATCCCCATCTCACACCTGTGTTGACTGTAAACATATCTGATTTGCCTTCTTGTGTTTTTACTGCACTTTGGCTTGTGTGGTACATGGCTATGGTGTTCTCTAGTAACTGTTCTTGTACCCCGTAGTTATCAAGAACAGACCACAGTTTGTTTCTTTCCACTCTATCAAAAGCCTTTTCCTGATCTATAAACACAATATTCTGTTTGGTATTATACTCAGTGGCTGAGAATGTGTACTGTCAGCAAAATCCAAGGGCTACAAGTCTCCATGCAGTTTATGAGGATGCTTCTCACCGCTCCGAGTATTTGTCTTAAGCCCATTTTTTAAAACTTGTCTAATGTTTGTTGATTTGTCCAGGAGCTTGAGGTATATTCTATAATGAGCCTAACTTACCCGTTGTAGACTTACTTGCCTATGTTTTTGTACTGGTTCCCTAGCATATGGCTTTTTCCCAGCCAGACTTTGTATGACAGGTTATAGTGATTTTCTAACATTAGAGAGATTCTTTGTGAGAATTTCATTTGCTTTAGCTCTTGACCCCAATTCTTTGTCAAATTTTCAATTTGCTCTGCTGAGTTTGATGTAGCTAGTAGCCGTCAGGAGGTGTTTTCCATGACAGCAAAGTTATCTACCTGCAGATTGTTGGAGTGATGCTTGTGACAACATTTAATAATGTCAGTTATGTCAATCAAGAAAAGACTTGGTGCTTTATACTGTTCTAAGGGACTGTCTCTTGTTTCACTCTTACTGAAGATGATATTTTAACTCTATTCCACTGAGAGTTCTCGTTTCAAAGAATACTTGTTATGAGTAACGCCTGCTTGTAGAATTTTCAACTCAGCCCTCTATCTATACAGTGTCAAACATTTTGGTCAGGTATTATTTTAAAAAAAACCAAGAACAACATTTGAAGTAACAATGAAAAAGATAAACCTGATTGGTTTTAACTGATGACTTTGTTGTTTATTCTGACAACTGAGTAATCACTACACATTAAATTTGTTACACATCACTTAAAAAACCAGTAGTTAGTCAACTTGTATGTCATTGGCAACATCATTTGTTACTTCTGTGTATGCCTTTAAAGGGCAGTTGGCATGTTGTGTTGTAGCTGACAGCTAGGTTGCCATGTTTTCACTTCAACACATCCAATTTCAGCAAAACCCTAATTAGTGGGCTCTTACAACATGCTTGTTGGCAGCAGTGGGTCTATGCTTTGTTTTCTTTCACTTCAGTTGCTAAATCTTTCATTTTATAATACACAGCAGTCACATTACTTTTCCTTTTGCTTTAATCCTTTCGCCCCAGTGACCTAGAAAGAACAATGCCAATGCCCCTAAATTCTGGAATTTTGGAATTGCAACTATCCAACAAGAGTTAAACCCAGACTTGAACACACACACTCACCTTCCTGACTACTGTAAGTCTAGGATGCAGATTAGCCAGGCCACCAGGCGGCAGAGATGAACATCCTGTTGTAAACTGTAAGAATGCCTTACGCTCATCCGGTGATAAATGTGTCAGTACATTAACAAATCGGACAAATCCAGGACTGCAAACATAAAGAAATGAACAAATGTGTTAACATTCTCTACACCAAACACTGTCAGTCCTGCCATCAGGACTGCAAACATAAAGGAATGAACATATGTGTTAACATTCTCTACACCAAACACTGTCAGTCCTGCCCTCAGGACTGCAAACATAAAGAAATGAACAAATGTGTTAACATTCTCTACACCAAACACTGTCAGTCCTGCCATCAGTACTGCAAACATAAAGTATGAACAAATGTGTTAACATTCTCTACACCAAACACTGTCAGCCCTGCCATCAGTCCTGCAAACATAAAGAAATGAACAAATGTGTTAACATTCTCTACACCAAACACTGTCAGTCCTGCCATCAGTCCTGCCATCAGGACTGCAAACATAAAGGAATGAACAAATGTGTTAACAATCTCTACACCAATAACATTAAACATATACACAACAAAAGATGCAGTATATGTGAGGTCAAGGTGGATAAAAGCGTATGATTTGTGGATTGTGAAAAAGAAACCAAAGTTTCCAAATCATTTCCCACAATTATGGTTTCACAGTCTTCACTATGTTCTGGAAATAAAAATGTCTACAATAAATGACCAACTGTTGTAGGGCAATTCAGAAACAGCTCAGCCATAGCAAAACTAGGCCAGCGCCAGACTGATCTAGTAATTAGTTTGTCAAATTAAAGGAATGATGAGAATGCACCAGCTTGATCTAGTGAATGTCTCCGGTAATGGAATGTGGCAGAATTTCTTGTGTACTGTCAGCAAAATCCAAGGGGCTTCATGTCTCCATGCAGTTTATGAGGATGCTTCTCACCACTCTGAGTATTTGTCTTAAGCCCATTTTTTAAAACTTGTCTAGTTTTCACAACTTCATGTTTGTTGCCTTAGTCCAGGAGCTTGAGGTATATTCTATCACGAGCCTAACTTTCCCGTTGTAGACTTGCCTTGATGTTTTTGTACTGGTTCCCTAGCATATGGCTTTTTCCCAGCCAGACTTTGCAAGCTTGTAAGTTGAAGAAAATATGACAGTCCTGTTGACAATGTGATCCTCACTCCTTATGAATGATATAACTATCAGTGAATCTATCATGGCATATTTCTCAACAACTTTCAACTACTGATCATCACGCTTCCATTTCTGTTTACTCTGGGGAAATTCAGATCAGTTAATTTCCCAGGGGACATGCTCAAAAGCTGACGGGATATTCAAGTTTTCTCTGTCGTGCCATCCATGATCCACATTTTTCTCTCTGCCACCTTTCAGGTCAATGATGTTCTAACAAGGGAATGACACTGGTTACCTAGGTTACCTTTAACTTGGACAATACAAATCTGACTCTTGGTGACAGAAGTTAAATATTTATCTGATTTAAGTATAGTACTGTTTACAGCATAGCTGTGAAATTAACTCTTTGCGCCTTTCGGCCAACACATCCAACTGCACTAGGCATTTGTTCGTGGGACATGGTGTCATCTTTGTATCTTCATCTACAGCACAACTGCATGAAGACTGGTCGGTCTCCAAGGGAATGCATGGGTAGACCATGGACATTCCCAGCCATCCAAGGAGGCTTTCCCCAAATGCAGAGCCGACACATAATCCCTGGTCCTGGGCTCAACCAAAGAAACATCATGTCCAGCACATGGCTGCTCAACCTCACATCCGTGTGTTCAGCTTCCTACTCAACATGGGCTGTGCCCTTCGGAGATCAGCAGGGAGCAGCTCACAGGGCCGGCACTTCGATGACTACAAAAATAGACATGCATGTTAAACACCTTTAATGTTGTTGCACTGGGACACTAAGCATACCAGTATCAGAAAAGCATGCATCAGGCACAGTTTTCCCATTTGGTCCAGACATTCTGACCAGCAGGGTCAACGGTAGTTGGCGTTTGAATCTTTCTGTCAAACAGTATGATAATTTATGGTCAGACATCTGAATCTTGTCTAACAGTATTTGACGTTTAGATGAATGACGGTCGGACTTTTAATCATAACATTCAGATGACTGGGGCTAATGATAGCTGACATATGAACCTTGTCCCACAGTAAGACATTCAAGGGTCAGATGTTTTAACTTTGCTCTTATGCCAAATGACCGAACTATGACATACTCAGAAGAGATGTTGCTCATCTAAGCTGCGAACAAATCTCATGGTCTTGGGTTAGTCTCAACAGATCACAGTGAAGTGGCTGCTAAACTGCATTACGATACCCTGACACGCTGACTGACACATGAGCCATTATTTGTAGAGCATGATGTGGATGTATGGAAGGAATCTTGCATGAGGATTCGTACAAACAGCACAGAATCTGCTGGCGAGGTGAGGCACTGTGTATCTCCTTATACACATCACAATGGCCTTAAATTTTCCTCACACCAGTAGCCAAAATCACTGGGCCAGGTGTCATAGTCTGTGGCACTGTGAATGACATAAGTAAACATTCCCCGAACATAGTCAATCAGACAGGACCTAGTGAATATTCAAGAGTTCAGGCAGCCTCTGCCAGGCAGCTAACACTGTATTAGTGCACAAAGACACACTGACATCTATACATAAAGAGCTGAACCTGGTAGCTGAATGAAGGAATGATGACACACCATGATACAATATCATGATGATGTTCAACAGATGGAGAAAATGCTAAAAACTGATTTCTCAAGCAACAAACTGGAAATAAAGTTTCAACATCCCTGTGTCACAATGGGGCATGTAAACATTGATTCCAGACATTTATTTAGGAAAATGAATCAAGAAAGATTATTCGATGCACACACACAAAATTTGCACTGACCTTTCCCGAGTGTAACCTAGTTTAGGATCTGTGTAATTGAGAATGTCTTCTTGGGTCCAGTTAGGTGCCTGGTCTCCACACAACATACTACCAAGTTCCATTGGACTGAATGAGTGCAGTTTTGCCATGGGGAAAACTAAATTAAAGCCATCTGAAATAACATCCAAACAAATATGAGACCACTAAAAGTCATGAATGGAATCAACGTGGGAGAAAATAACATCAACAATATAGGATATGCGTTGTTAACTGCAGACAATAAGAGGATCAGCAGTGTTCAGTAGATGGAGTAACAGAGCTCAGTGAACAACTAGGCTTAAGAGTTAAACTGTAAAAAAGCAGACATTAGGGTCACCAAGAGAAATATCAGCGTGAAATACATGCTAATGGCAAAAGTGTTAAACAAGTGAATAGATACTGTCTTGGAACAGTCAAACCACCTGATACAAGATCACTTGCAGAAATAAAAGCAAGGATTGCCATGGCAAAAGCAATCATAGACAAACATTTACTCACATAAGAGTGCAAATATCGTACACAAACAAATGAGGATGTCCTCACAGAGACAGGTGAAAAGTGTACAAGAAATAGAGAAATGAGACATAGAGATTTTTTTCAAGATTGTGTTGGGGTAATACTGAGGCAAGGTATTTTTTTATTTTGTTGTTGTTGCCGGTGGGCTACAAACCCTGTTATATATTTCTTCCCACAAACATTCATCTTACAAAGATCTGTGTGTATCAGTAACACAATACTCCTCTGCTGTTTACTAGGTATCGACGATATTGACCTGCCGTCTTTTCTTCTAATTTGCTTCCTAACCTGTGATCTGTATGTTATCAGTAGAATATAAAGTGCCCTGTTTTGAGAAAAATGTTTACTTTTGTGGCACTATTGCCAGCTGGATTATACTGTTAACTCTGATGCCTCAGAGATTTGTTAGTGCTGCTGCAAAATTTAAAGCGTATAGATCTATAACTATAATGTCCAAAGTTTATCTAATACCATACGCAATACAATAAACATATAAAACAGGGTACACAAATTTTGTGGGAAATGCAATCAGATTACACAGCCCATTATCACAACATCTAGTTTGAGAATGGAGGTGGAGGCAGTCTCTGCTGCCTTGCGCTGGCTTGAGAATCAGCTGTACACACATGAGGTGATTGTCACTGACTCACAGAGCAAGTTCAGAAAGGTGGATACAGGTATGCTCTGTGCAGAGTGGTGAGCATCACTTCAGATGTCCCGGGTCCTTTGAATATATTCTCTCCAGGATGTGCTGGTGTGTTGGGAAATGAGCAGGCAGATAGACTGACCGTTTATGCACCACTTGGTGAGGAACGGTTGAATGACAAGCTAGACGTTGTGAAGGCCCTCTGGGAGCAAGTGAACAGTGAGGAGGCGCAAATAGATCATTACGGTCTGAGGAGAATGGCGCTGCAAGGAGTTACCAGGGGATCTGGCCAACGCTCAACATTCAAGGTGGGCAGGACAGATATACAATCAGACAGTTACTGGTGCCATTGGAATTGGAACTCTTTGTTTGCCGCTGCAGATGGGGATGGAGCGCTTATGGGAGTATCCCGAGTTCTATGATGTTGATTCTTAATTCAACATTCAGCCCATTTAAATCCTGCAGAATTAGATCAGCGGAGCCTCACTGTTTCAACTAATTACAAAGGGAAGAAAGAGTTGTGTAGCAAGGAGATGATTACAGTTGACGGCCTGCTTACTTTAAGCAATAATAACCAACAAGTTTACTAGCTACTGGTCACCTAGATATAAACTCTACAACACAAGTGTTACCCAGATGATTAAAAATTGATACCTACAGGACAAGAACTGCCAGACAAAGATGGTGGTCAAAGGTTATGCCTACAAGTCAAATATTACTCCCAGTGGTCAAAACTGATCAAAAATGGATATTAGTGATTTATTTGAAGAAAACAATTTACCACATACTATCTTTATGTCACAAAACATGCAGCAGTAGATGACTTATTGGCTTTTGAAAGCACACTGCACTACTTTATAACCAGAATGTGTGTGAACTTACTTCTAAATGCTTCCATTTGCCGTCTGATGCCAGAAACTAAACAAAAATTTTAAAAGCACACTGCACTGCTTTATAACCAGAATGTGTGTGAACTTACTTCTGAATGCTTCCATTTGCCGTCTGATGCCAGAAACTAAACAAAAATCCATCACCAGATCTATGTATTCTTCTACATTGTCCAAGCTGACCTCCTCCATTCCTCCCCCGGGTTTCAGATGATGTGCATGGAATTTGTGTACCCGGGATGAGGGGTCAAACTCAAATGTGAGCCTGCAAAAAAACGGCCATCAATACATGTATGCATTAACAAGACTACATTACCATAGAACCTCAACTCTAAATCAATCATTACAAGTAAACAGAACTTTTCAAAAGGAATGAAAAAGGAGAAAACACTACAGATTAAATAATTATAGCAAGGTTTTAGTGCTGTCAAGAGGCATACAAATCAGGAGCATAATACTAATTCAAATATTGAACGCATGTAGATAAGAATTAAAGATTTCCCAAACAATTCACAACCCATGTAAGAAAGCTATAACAATAGACATAATCACAATGGCCAAGGATCAGAATTTACAAACATAGTCACAGTATGCGCACAGACGTGACAATGACTGTTTGGTGACAGTGTGATGCCAGTTAAAAAAAAAGTAAGTAAAGGACCCCTTTCCCCGCCTTTAGGCTTATAGGGCTAGACCTATATTTTTATAGCCCAATCGGCACAGGAGGGTGATGTGGTCAGCATCACGCCGGCCACCTTTACTTTCCCGGGACAGCACCCGGTACCCACTCAAGGCTGGGTCGACCTGGGAGCCAATGTCATTTTGAAAAAAGTCTGGCTCCTGTGATGCCAGTATGTTTTTATATCATTGTTAACCATAATTATCATCAATATTTAAATTTTACAACATTCGTATGATTTTAATGTTTCAACATACCAAATTAATTTCAAATTGTGGTTTTTGTTTGTTTGTTCAGGTAATGTTTTCAATATGCAAATGGTATTTTTGATGTATTTTCACTCTATAAATTAGTGAGGCCAAACAGAATCCAGGCCATAATTTTTTGTGGCTTCCTCTCTTACCATGACACACACTGTTAAAATTCATTCAGTTCAAAGTTTATAATCTAAAAAACATCATTTTGTAATCTTTAAAAAAACATAATGGATTAATGAATGGCTTATTTTTGGTCTCCTTGCTGTGCTACATCAGGATTTTGCAAGATAACAGTTTATAAATAATTAAAAAAATAGAAGTGAAGAAGCATCTATTTAAAAAAAATTAATTTCAAGATTCAATTTATTTGTTAAATATTTTGTTTGAAAATTGTAGCAAAATCTTTCCTCGGGATTTGATTTATTTTTATCAGAAGTGCCATTTTAGTAAGCATAAATTGCTTATAGTTTAAAACTAACAACCTTGAAACAAACTTTGAAAACAAAATCACTCTTTAAAAAAGAAAAAGTGGCGCTGTCTGTATGAGGTGTTAAAACAGATACATCTGTTTATAAACTATATTTACAAACATGGACCCAAACAGTTTCTTTCTTTGCTTGAAGAAAACCTCTATATTTACCCCAACTCCTCCAGCCTGATTGCCACACCAGATTCCTCGGTACTGGGCAAAGCCAGCTCAGCCAACAGAACATTCTTCTTTTCCTCGGGATTTGATTTATTTTTATCAGAAGTGCCATTTTAGTAAGCATAAATTGCTTATAGTTTAAAACTAACAACCTTGAAACAAACTTTGAAAACAAAATCACTCTTTAAAAAAGAAAAAGTGGCGCTGTCTGTATGAGGTGTTAAAACAGATACATCTGTTTATAAACTATATTTACAAACATAGACCCAAACAGTTTCTTTCTTTGCTTGAAGAAAACCTCTATATTTACCCCAACTCCTCCAGCCTGATTGCCACACCAGATTCCTCGGTACTGGGCAAAGCCAGCTCAGCCAACAGAACATTCTTCTGATCATCGGTTAATGTCTTGTCCTTCAGAATCCTCTGTTTCCTTTCCACAAGATCATGAAGTTGTTGCAAAAATGCTGCTCGGTGCGGATTGATGATTGCAAAATCTTCTTCATTGAGAATTCCAGCAAACCAGGGTTGGTGAGACTTTGGCTGTTTCACACACACAAAAAAATAGGAGATTGTGCGACTGGTAAACAATAAATCATCACAAATAATGACTACTAAGATATGTATTTCTTCATCTTCTGTTTATCTGCTGTTGAAGCAAAGGTGCTAGGTACTGCAGCTAGTAGTGTTAAGGTTGGCTAGCTTCTCTTTGGAGAGGTAAAAACAAAGTGAAATTTAAGTAGCCTGCCAATGACCCGCAGAGCACCCAGGTAAACTCCACATCCTCGCTAACGTGGCAATGGCTCGCCTGGAAGGAGACAGGCACCAACCAGGTCAGATTTTTTCCTGCTCCGCCAGGTGACGAGCCTAGTAAGCCAGCATTGGTGTACCTGATTGCTACTACGCAAGAAATACTGAACAGGTATAGGACAAATAATGTGGACAAACAAGACAGTGAAACACACAAGGGCATTTTCATCTTGAGCCAGCCATATTGAAAAAAATGTTTGCAAACATATCAGAATTTAGAGCTTGACTAGTTCTAGAGCCCCAGTTAATGAAGAGACAGTTCAGTTTCAGGAAGGGGGAAAGAGCTGTACAGATGCAAGATTTTCTTTAAGGCAGATATGTCAGCAGTCTATCCAATATGACAAAAGTCAACATCTTATATTTATAGATCAAGAGAAGGCATTTGATCAAGTCAACAGATGCAAACTATAAAATTTTAGACGATTATGGTATTCAAGATCAACTGTTGGGTAACACCATAGCTGTTGACCAAGACAGTCAGTGCACAGTATGAACACCAATAGGAATGACTGATTCCCCATCTCATCAGGTGTCAAACATGGATGTGTCCTCTTACCATTAATATTCATTACTTACATGGATATAATTATACAGGAGAGAAATATAGACATTGAAGAAATCGATGAACTTCTTTTTGCAGACGATCAATGTCTAATACACCACCAAGAACAGAATTTACAGCACCATTCTGACTCCTTACACCAAAACTGCACAAAGTATGACATGAGTATAAACAATAAGACAACTGACGTAATGAGGATGAGCAGAAAACATAAAATGATGAACATTCACGTTAACGGTACTTCAATCAAACAAGTATGAGAATTCAAATATCTAGGGAAAATAATTACAGAAAATGGCAGATTCAACAGAGACAAGCCAGAGTACAGAAGGCAAATGCTGTCATCTATCAGTTAGCTCCACTGCTTAGACACCCAAAAGTCTCCCTTTCAGCAAAACAGCAGATAATTATAGCATCTTTATCCCTGCTTTATGTTATCTGTGCCAAGTGTGGACAATGAATATGGCACTAGAACAGAAAATAACTACATGTGAAATGCACTGTCTCTGCAAGGTAACATAACAACACAAGAACAGACAAGGTTACGAACACAAGCATTAGAGAGAAAGCTGGAATAAAACCGTCTGGATCATTTTGATAGACAAAGAATAAAATAGTTTGGCCATTTAGTGAGAATGCAGCCACGTCAAACCGCAACTGAGACTTTTTTACAGCAGAACATCTGGGAAGAAGGCAAGAGAAAGACCAAGAAAGAAATGGATAAATGGTGTAGCCGAAACCTGCACTAAAATGAAAAAATCCATTCACCAAAGCCATCCGAGAAGCACAAGATAAATACAGAAAATTACAACACTGGGCTAGAACCTGGTATCAGCAAGACAACAAAAGAAGAAGAAGCATAGGCCCACAATCAACTTGTGTCAAGCAGCTCCTGTATGTTGTTATACTTGGAAGCCCTCTTCATATTTCCTGATATTCATCTCTGTCTCTAACTTTTGACTCTGTGTTTTTTAGGTTTTCTCTCTATTTCTTTTGCCCTGAGTTTAATTTTCTGATTTTGTCATACAATTTTAGTTCCATTCTTTGTAGACACCAATTAATACATGTAAGCAGTTTTTCAGTAACTGTCTGGTTGTTCTCCATATTTCCTATTCTTTCAATAGTACTAATTTAACATTCTAAATTTAATTTCTTCTGACTTTCTCAAATATTCTGGTGCCATGAATTCTTGCTTCTTGTGCTCTCAGTTTAATATCTCTATCTACTGTCTAGTAAGCTGAATATATATCATTTGATGTTTGTATGCCAACTTCTATGTGACGCCTCATGTATGACTGATCACCAGAAATGTAAAGCTGAAAGTGGTATCCTTTCACCATTTACTACAAAACAACTTTAACAAGAAAACAAGATGTAATGTACTGAAATTCTGATTCATGTATTATTCTAGGGATTTCTCATAATACCATCAAACCTAAACATTGATAAAAACAAATACATTTGTATTTTGCAAAGATTGTTAGAGACAGCTGTCATTAGGGAGCAAGAAAACAAGATGGAATACAAAGAAACTAAAGGAAACAACAATCTATTATTAGTATCTTACTTGTTGCCGTCTATCATTTTCTAATTTCATTTCTTTTTCCACCTCCTCTATACTGGCAATGAGATCAGAGCTTTCACTGTGCCAAGACTCGCCGAGAGTGCTCGGTGTCCGGCTGATGTCTCCAAACTGCTGCGACAAGCTGTACCCAACCTCACCCATGCACATCAGTTTCAGGAACGGCCGAGAAAGCGGCATATCAATGAGGCGATTGTCTTGTAGGCACTTGGCTAGAAGTATCCCTAATGGAGTCAACAGAAAAACATCTCAGCTACAGAACATTAAACTAAAACTTTAAACAGTAACTAGACATATTTCCAAAATATTGTTTAAGGTGAGCCACTTCCCTTCATGCCGGCGTAATGCTGACCACATTACCCACCGAGTGCCGATTGGTCTGTAAAAATATGGGTGCTCTTCCCATATGCCTGATGCGCCTAAGGGCGTGTAAAGGGATCTTTACTTTACTTTACTTACTTCCCTTCATACAAACTAGCTTGCTTCATTACTAGAGCTGACATGTTCTCTAAAGTACTGAATAAAATCAGACATGCATTCACAATCTCAGACTGATTAAAGGAGAATCCATGCAGCAGATATTGGTAGAGGATCTGTAATAGACAAGAATCAGTCAAAAATGATTCCCAGTGCTGAGTATTTCACAAAACTAATAAGGAATAATTCTGCACCATAGCAAAGCTCCACAGCATAGCAACTCATATTTCCCACCAGCTGGAAAAGTTTGTTTACACAGATGTCATAGGACACCACATGGATGTAAGCTTTGGGAAAACATTTCATCTCATTAACTTTCAAAAATGATTTTCCTAATAATCCCCCCCCCCCCCCCCCCCCCCCCACTTACTTTTACTTTCATTAAGGACTGTGTTTTTCAATTTTCTGTCTTTTCATTTTCCTCAGAAAGCAATTTCTGTTACCATTATTAACCCTTTGCTGCCACATACTCTGCAGCCAATGTTACTATTGTGGTAAGCACCGAATACATTTCTATCCTCCAAACGCACAAAAGGCCCGGTCTTCTTCTGCCTTTCTATCCCCCAATGGAGCATAGGCCCTCAACCAACTCACCCCAAGTCGTTCTATCCTTCGCCATTGCATGGAGCTCTCCCCATGTCCTCCCAATCTTTCTAACCTCATTCTCCAGCTCTCTTCTCCATGTGTTTTTTGGCCTTTCTTCATTCCTATGCCCCTGTGGGTTCCAATGCAAAGACATTCTAGTCATGCTGTTCTCCTGTTTCTCAGTGAGTGTCCTATCCAACGCCAGCGTCTTTTCCTCACCTCTTGGTCCACTGGAGTCTGTTTAGTTCTCTCCCAAAGTTCTACATTAGTTATTCTATCATACCATTTTATTCCCTCAATTCTGCGCAAAATGCCCCGGTAGTGAGGACTAAATTGTGAACGCCCAGAAATATTCATCCTAGCGATTTGGGTGGTTGGCTCGAGTGTTGACACTATGGTGTGACAAAACCATCTCAATGATTTCAGAATTTTGTGTTTAATAATTTCTTTTGTTCAAAAAAGAAATTAGGAATTATATTTACTTTGCCCTAAGCCCACATACTAAAACCTTGTGGGATTAGAATGTTTCCAGTTCTCAGACCAAAGAAACTCCTCCTGGCCTCAGATTACATAATATTGCCAGCCAGTCTACCTGAGAAAACAGAGGTGTCCAAAATATTACATAATCAGGCTTGACACTTCTGAACCTGCCAACTCAGGGAAACTAATCTGGGCAAGTAAAAAACTCCAGACATTAAGGCCCCAGTGGAAAACACTTGGCTAGTTTTTTCCACATCTTTCAGTGAGACAAATTTGCCCCACTTAATAATGTTTCACAAGAAGGGGACAGTCAACTGATTGACAGCCACACACAAAAAAGATAACTAGATTGAAGATACCTCAGGGCTGGGGCATAAAGCCTCTGCTGAAGGAAAGAGTTTGATACAGATAAGGGGAGGAGCTAAACTCTGTTAACTGAGATGAGGGGAAAGATTAGTACAATTAGAAGTCTTGAATTCATTTCAGACTGCTGCCAAAATGCCACCGAATAGGAGCTACACTAGAAAGTTACCCTAGCTGTGCGAGTCTTTTTTGGCAAACTGCTAGAATTTTCCCAGTTCCTATCAGGGGCAAGGACCAATCAGCACTATCCTAAGCAGATGGTCCAGTGTTCGAACCTACATTGCATGTGAGATCAGCAGGCAGTCTCAAATTGAAGGCTGTCTACAGTTTTTAATTTTTTGCAACTAAACTTACATCACAATGTTTTTTTTTTTTTTTTTTCAAATGTATCATCATCATCATAAGAACATCAATGTAATCTCAGATGCTCATGGTTCTAACTGTAGGATCTCGTTACCACCCCACCATCACTGTTTGTTCAACTACTCTCAAATGACAGATGTCATCCAAATGATTGCTAATATAATAAATCAATATATCAAGTTTAATACTACATTGTTTGTCGAATTCCAAGTGTATTTGTTCTTACATGTTTAATTAAACGGTACGATTGAATTACATTTGGTGGGGCTCTTTCATAATTCTTTATCAGGAGGAGGTCGTTGGGATGGGTTACCTGCTCTGCCTAACAATTCATTAATTTAAGTAATCTAAGACATTTAAAACCCCCTTTCCTTCTTCTGAAAGTGAAAATGTACATATTTAAAAAAATGTCCAGGAGGATTTGAATGCAGGACCTTCAGGGTCAGTTGGGTCCGATATGGTTAATAGTTACTGCCCTTTGACCCCCACCAGTATACGGTCTGTGGAAATCTGTAAGGGAAGTCAAAAACTTGTTTTTACGCCCATAGCAGTGAGGGCCAAGAAACCAGGATTATATCCAAAGATGTGCGAAGCAGTGTACAGGCAAGTGTGAAATACGTCCACAGAAACGAAAGAGTTAATCTTCCACTTCCAGCTTGTCTGCTTATTGTCCATACAAATACAATATCTGATTATTGTGTCCCAGCACCTACTTTGCAAATTTGCCACCAGCTCATTTGCTGGTATGATGCAACAGGGTGGGATTCACTACAGCAGGGCAATTAAACTAAATTTACTCACCGGCCAGCTTGTTGAAAAAGGGATTTTGTCGCATAACTCAAAACCCTAGCACAGAAAATCATTAATACAATACAATTAGCAGATGACATGCGGACCATTTAGTAGGCCTCTCTAGGCCAGATTTGGCCTGTGGGTTGCCAGTTGAATAGTTCTGCACTACAGTATAGTTCTGAATCAATGTATCTGGGACAGAAGATATTGTCTGGGATTACTGTTGCATTATAATGCTTGGAGAACAGACAGAGCATCAGTCAGTTTTACTAATAGCTACATGTTGTCTTCTCATTTTCAAGATCTTCACCTGCAGTTAACATTGCTCTGGCTTAGAAATCATATTTCAAGTACTGTTTGGTTGTTATACTACTACAGCAGTCTGGATATTCTACATTTGCATCAGGCACACCATTTACTGAAGCATTTTGTGCTAATCTAAGTGTCTGCATTGAAAATGAGTTTCTTTATTATACAACAGTTTTTTAAACCAAAATTAAATCACTTTGCAACACATCCAATTTAAAAAAAAATATAATGAAATAATTCACGCTGACTAAAGTCAGTAGTTATTACATAAATGATTTAATGGTATAAACAAAAATGTACCCATGAAATGAAATATTGACTCCACCCTATCCAGTTCAGGGCTGTTCTGGGGAAAAGGTGCTGGAAATAGTCCACTTGATCTCTGTACATAATAGCCTGGAGGTTTCATGCCATGGCCAATATCAACCTGTTACAAAGAGAGGCATGTACTATTAGTGAGAGAACATTCAATATCAGCTTTTTCTTTTTTTTTTTTTTTTTTTTTTTAAATAGGCAATTTTGTCAATTTATAAACAAATACATCAAACTGATCTGTATGCTATTATTTCAGAGCATCTGTTGCAATCTTCTCTTGGAATGCCAGCTGAAACGCATTACTACTTTTCTTCTCTCACCAGGAAACAGCTTTTTCAGTCCACTATGTTATGTTATCTTTCTGACATTTGCCTTCAACCTTTCACTATTATGTCATCTTCATTATGATATTTTTTAATAATGCTGATCTCACCCAGTCATTGCCGCTTCATTTGCAAACATGATTATTTGTTAATTATTATACATTTATAACTTGAATCTATCGCTGCCTGTTGTGTAATTATCTATTAGCATACTTTGCCTGTCTTTAGAGGGTTTGTTTAGTTCTGCTTTGTCCTCAACATATTCCATTATTAGAAAACTCAGTACTGATTTGTTTAATCAATAATTTAGAGGAGGTACATAGCCTCAGTGCACTGTTTACATTGTCACTCTGTCTACTCTTACTGCTGCAGGTTCTACAACTTTAAAAAGAAAGATTGCACTATTGGAAGAGATTGAACATAGTGAGAAGAAGAAAGTGGATATAGCTAGGGAATATGGTATTCTAAATACGACACTTCCTGACATTTTTAAGTATAAGGAAAGCTACAGAACATTGTTTTTCGAGTATAAAATCAAAAGTGACAGACAGCGATCTAGAACAGCGACATGCGATTTAGTTGATGCTGCCCTTTTAAAATGGTTCAACTGAGCTTAGATCAGCAAAGTACCCATGAAAGGGCCATTAATTAGGGCAAAAGTAGAGGAATTTGCACGTCTTGGAGATCAGACAGACTGGAAATGTATGCTGGCTGGTTTGATCGTTTTAAAAAAAACGCCACTGCATAATATACAAGAGTGTGTGTGGAGAGAAACAATCTGTTGATGAAGCATCAACTAATTCATGGACAGATGTGCTTAAACTTGCTTTGGCTAAATATAATTTAGGGGATGTATTTGATGCCGATGAAACTGGCTTATTTTGGAGGCTGTTACCTGATAAAACATTTTCCTTCCAAAATGAAGCGTCATTGTGGGGGAAGTCTTAAGAAAGAATAACAGTGGTTGTGTGTTGCAATATGGATGGTAATGAAAAATGATCTTTATTCGTGATTGGGAAAGTTAAAAATCCTTGTTGTTTCAATGGCATGACAAAATTGTGTTTATTCTTCATCATCATCATCATCCCATAAAAGTACGTGTCGTTGGATCATCAGTTTCTGTTGTCTGATCAGCTCTCTCCACCTTTGGCGGTCAGTTCCGATGGACTTCATGGTTGCATGCCTGAGGCCTGTCCAGTCAGTCAGGTTCTATAACCAGGTCTTTCTTGGTCTATCTCTTCTCCTCATTCCCTCTACTGAGCCCTGCAGTATTGTTTTTGAGAGGCTGTGTTAATTACAGAGCCAATTCAAAGGCATGGATGACATCAGAATTGTTCACTGAATGGCTACAAGAATCTGATTCTTCAAAGATGCATTTTAAAAAATCCTTTAATCGTTGACAACTGTTCAGCCTACAAAAGAACTGACAATCTGAAAGCAACAGAACTTTTGTTTCTGTCGCCTAATGCCACATTGAGATTTCAGCCTTGTGATCAAGGTATGATTCAAAACCTTAAAGTCTGTTATGGATCTACAATGTTGTCAAAACTTGTAGGTCAAATGGATGCTGACTTCATTCAGTTCAAATGATTTCAAAATTACCTTCCTTGATGCTATTTTAATGTTAAAATCTTCATGTAGCAGAATTTTGCCTGCAACTATTGCAAACTGATTTAGACAAGCTGGCTTCTTACCTGCATTAGACGTGCCAGTCAATGAGAATTCTGCACCATCAACAAGCAATGAGAGTCATGTTACTGATATTTTAGTGCAACCATTACTTGCTAGGTTGTATCAAGAGCTGAACATTTAACCAGAGGAGTATGTAAACATTGATAATAATGTTTTTATTAGTGCCACTCTTTCAAACAGTGATATTCTAGGGCTATGTATGCCAACCACTCAACCCATTTGAGCCCTGACTCTGATGATGAGGATGACTGTGGGCTGCAAGCACAATCTGTATCACAGTCACATGTTTTGGCATGCATGGACAAAATTAACATTCACATGATGTAATCTCACCATTTGTTGCATTTACATATGCCATGAAAAAACATTTCTGACAGTCCAAAAAGCAAAGCAAAATCACATTATTGTGATAAACTAAACATAAACTAATGTCTGAATTTTCTTATGATTTTAATGTTATACCTTCTAAAATAATTAACTATTGCAACTTTTCTGATATTGTTTTGCTATTTATTTGTTAATTTATGGTGTTTCCTAATTGGTATAATTGTTTTACTCAATGCTACTGCTTGGTTTTAATGTACATTCTCTAATGCGTCTGCTGTCTAGATAAGTAGAAGTCCTGATAAGTTCAAGCAATTTCTTAGGTCCCTGCAACTTCTACTTATCCAGACTGGACTGTATATAGTGTTACTGAGATGACAGTGTTACAGATACCCTGGGTGTGATATACATAGGGCAGGAAAGATTGTAAAATGTTAAGGATCTAATGATGATACTGATTAACTATTTCTCCAAGACAGTGTACTAGTTTTTCATAACAGTTAGCCAAAAGTTGTCACAGAGTGTGGTTAAAGACAAAGATCATTTTCACTGTACTCTACAAGTGCTTCAGTCTCTCCCCAGAGATAATCTCAGGATAGTATCTGAACTCTGTAGCACTAGCAAGGATTTAAAAACAAGTGTGGACCCAATCATAGAGGTGCACTATTCTGCTGCTTTCCCCTAACTGCAGTTCGTTTGTTAAAGTGTGATGCATGCACTTGGGTAATCGGAGATTTGTCCTTATCTGAGATGGCCAAGCTACTGATCCACTGCCCTAGGATCAGAGTGAAATATACCATTAATTTTTTTATTGTTTAAACATTCATCGGGTCCACATCATGATTGGAACCTTGTCTGCTTTAGCTAGAGGTAGAAGTCTTAACCTTTCAACCACCCTATGTTTATCAACTTTAGGGTTTTACATAGCCCATAGCATCTAGTTATTATGTCACCATGTGTCTACAGTTGGCTACACATGCCAGTGTTTGACTTGTCACTGTCTCCACAGACAGACAGCTGTATTTGACAGTCACCTGAACAAACTGTGATTATCAGGATTAAACCTTTACCATATGCAATGTCTTCCAAGCTGAAAATGATATTTCACCTTAATGTCAAAAGTCTTACTGCACTGTCAGAATACTAATTTCCTTAAGAGATGATTTATGAAAACTGAATGACTTTTCTTATTGTAATGTAATTTGGAAAATCTAACCTCTCTTTCAGAATGGTCGACATGGTCATCATCACACAACCACAAACCAAGAGATTTCTTCTGTAGTTCAGCTGCTACCAAAGCATAGAACTCCAAGGTCGGCCCTAGTCCTGTGCCTTCTTCACCTTTAAATTCAATCTAGTAACAAACAAAGATAGGCAAGATTGAAATTACCTCACAGCAAACAATTTAAAATAAGTAATACAAAAAAAATTATTGCAACAAAAGTTGCCTCCTGTTTTCTAGTTCTTCTTCTGTTGGTTTTAGCCTCTGCAGATGTATGACAAGACTGGAATCGAGTAGAATGGGCCTCATATGCTCCATCTTTTTTCCCAAGTCAGCATTTCCCAAGTCACCTACACGAATTTTGCCTGTTTGGATAATATGCTTTGCTTCATGGATGACATTTCTGGCTTTACTAAATAAAATTAGTCTCATTATTTAACTGCCAGACAGTGTAGAATCAAGTATGTTTGGGTTTCATAGATGAAGTACATGCTTGCAGGATTTGAGTCATTTAAGGAACACATTCTGTATTCTGATGAATTAAAAACTAGGTCCTGCCATAAGATAATATCTGATGTTAATGGGTCTAGAGAAAGAACTAGTAATGTAGTTGAAGAATGCCTCACTTAACAACAAGATAAGATTTGTTTAATTGTAAAAAAAAAAAAGAAAACATTTGTGTAAAACACTCGGTGTAGCAAATAAATTGCTTTATCCATATATACAGAGGACAACATCAGGAGATAAACAGCAGTCTGAGAATGTTTTAAACCAGGTCAAGGATCACTTTTGGAGATCCATGGTGGCCAACTCCCCCTGTGGAAACGGTACCTGATCATTTACTAGATCCATGGCGGCCAACTCCCCCTGTGGAAACGGTACCTGATCATTTACTAGATCCATGGCGGCCAACTCCCCCTGTGGAAACGGTACCTGATCATTTACTAGATCCATGGCGGCCAACTCCCCCTGTGGAAACGGTACCTGATCATTTACTAGATCCATGGTGGCCAACTCCCCCTGTGGAAACGGTACCTGATCATTTACTAGATCCATGGTGGCCAACTCCCCCTGTGGAAACGGTACCTGATCATTTACTAGATCCATGGTGGCCAACTCCCCCTGTGGAAACGGTACCTGATCATTTAGACTAGAACGGTCCATGGCGGCCAACTCCCCCTGTGGAAACGGTACCTGATCATTTACTAGATCCATGGCGGCCAACTCCCCCTGTGGAAACGGTACCTGATCATTTACTAGATCCATGGCGGCCAACTCCCCCTGTGGAAACGGTACCTGATCATTTACTAGATCCATGGTGGCCAACTCCCCCTGTGGAAACGGTACCTGATCATTTACTAGATCCATGGTGGCCAACTCCCCCTGTGGAAACGGTACCTGATCATTTACTAGATCCATGGTGGCCTACTCCCCCTGTGGAAACGATACCTGATCATTTACTAGATCCATGGCGGCCAACTCCCCCTGTGGAAACGATACCTGATCATTTACTAGATCCATGGCGGCCAACTCCCCCTGTGGAAACGATACCTGATCATTTACTAGATCCATATATTTATTTGAAAGCCATATAGTGTATAAAAATGGTAGTCTAAAAAAAAACAGTATACATAAGTTCTAACAAATATTTTTGCAAACTTTCTGAAAAACTGATCACACTAGTCTACAAATTTTCAGGTTTGTTTTCAAATACATAATTTCTTGATTTTGACATGCTAATTTCAAATAGTATAATATTCTCCAACTGGCTCCTGTTTTTAAAATAAATGATAAATTTACAAGATAGTAAGACAACAATTTCATTTTTTTTTTTTTTATTCTCAGGGGTAAACTAAAATACATTTGATAAGGACAAATGCACTAACTAATGACAAAACTGTATCAAAGATATTTATATAAAAAAGGGGATGTAATCATAGGTAGGATTAATTACTAGTTACATTTTTATTGATCACTGGAAAATCAATTATGCAATCACCTACAAAAGCTATGTCATATATATGAATATTTCGTTTAAAAAAACTAGCAGTATATAATGAATACAAATGCCACTTTAGTTTTCAGCTCAACAAAATAACTAGATCTCATAAAGTAAATGGTTCTCACAAGTTACTTAACCTTGAATGTACTACTCACAATGATAAAACAGAACTGACCTCAAGTACTGCCTTACGAGTACTGTGATATCTCATCACTTGCATGGCCCAATCCAAAAGATGCTCGTTTCGGGGAACTACCACTCGTTCATGTTTTAAACGCCCCACTCTGTACTCATGACTGTCTTCTCGTCTTGGCAAGGGGCCCCGAGTTCGTTCCACATTGGCATCTCTTTTGTTTTGCAACCAAACAATGGATCTAAATGACAAAAGAAAAGCACCCCATGAAGCTGATGTACAAACAGCCACAGCCATGTGTGTGTGTCAGTATGGAATAGATGCAGTGTCACATCAATCAGAAACTCTAAGAAAAACAACCATTACAGAAGACCATAAAGATGAAGACAGTTTAAAAAAATGATAATTAGCATCAAGATATTTGTTGCCAGGTTTCAGTGTAAGAAGGTGTAAAAATAGAAAGTAAATATGCAAACAAGAAATAATATACAAGTCTTAACATGATGAGAGAATGGGTTGCTGTACCAGTAGTATGCGTAACAACAAGATGCTTTAGAAGACAAAAGAATATGTTTTTATGCACACACACACACAAAAGGATGAGAAACACATTCACAGATGCTGAACATGATATGATGATGTAAAGAAGCAAGATTAGTCTTTATTTGCCAGGTCTATAATCCACCTGAACTCAAAATAATTGAATACATACAAAATTTGTAAGTTTAGAAAATTTTAACAGAGCACAGGTTTTCATGGACATCACATCAGATCATAATGTTGGGTCTAGTATGTAGGTACTGCAATAGAATACTGACTGGATAAAATATTACTTGTAACATTACATTAAGAGAGAGAAAAAAAGGAAAGAACTACAAAATGAAGACATGGGGAAAAAACAAAGTACAGCTAAGGTGTCAAGAAATGTATTTGTCTTTATATCCTTCTTTCAAGTTTATAATCCAACATCAACTCATCTTCAAAGTTATAAATGGCAGGCCAGGTAAAGAAATGAATCCACAATATTGATTAAAAATATTCTGCACCTTAGTACCTGACTGAGGTATGCCTGTTCTTGCTTTATCTTGTGTTTTCTCAGATAGCATTTCATAAACAGTATAATGCTGGTAGAAAAGCAAAGGAGCTGAGTTACAAGTGAAGTTGAGAATTCCCCAAATTGACAAATGATTTCTGTTAGAAATTAATAATATATTATCCAAACAATATGCCAAACCTTACTGAATATCAACAGGCATCTTTAAAAGTTAAGATGAGTTATTAAGAACCGACATTACAGCATGTGAGATATTCTGATAAGTGCTCTGATCTCATCTTCAGAAGCTAGCGAAGAGTTCCACTTTCAATGGTACCAGTAACAGTTTGTCTCTGCTCATTTCTCCTGAGTCTTGAGTGTCAGCAAGATCCCCAGGTCACTTCTCTCTGCAACATTCTCTTCAGTCCATGATGATCTATTTGTACCCCTGCACTGATCCTCCCTCTGACAGGGCCCCTAAAATATCTCGCTTGTCACACATTCAATTTATCACCAAGTGGGGCAGAGCCAGCCAGTCCATCTAGCTGTTGGTTTCCCAACACACCTGCACACCTAAAAGAAAATATCCAAAGGATGCTACCTACACTTCTGTTTGCCACTCTGCATGGAGTATACTTGTCTCCACCTTCAAGGCATCTTTAGGGAAGAAGGAATTAAAACGTATAATATAAAGAAAAAAAGAAGATATGTAAAACTACAAACCTTGATGTTCCAAAAGCAGTGCAGGTGAAGTACAACTGTCTATTCTCAAAGGGAAACAACATAGGGCACCATCTAGTTAAATGCTCACACCAATCAGGTAAGGCACCGCTGGATAACACCAATGGATCCTACAATACAGAAAATCTTCATTACTGCATGCCAACATTTCAAGATTACATACATACATGCAAATTACTGGTTACAGTATGATCTACCTGTATTATTTGCTGCTATTTTAAAGATTGCATGTAATGTGAACATCAATTCTTCTCCTCCTTTTTGTTCACCAGCTGTAAGATCCGCTGGAAAGTCCTGGTTGTTAGTCCAAGGAATGAACAAATTACATTTGGCCATTCTAAACACTTATCTTTCAGACAGCAATTGTATTTTATAAATAAAGCATGTTATTCACATTTAACAAAATACATTAAATGAATATCAAGTTTAAAACAAAAACCAAAAAAGTACACGCAAATTCTCATTATGCTATCTTTATTAGTTTTCGATATATCTTAGTATTGGTTAAGTACAAATTTGGCTATTTTCGCCATAAAATGTGACATTTTCAATCAATTTCCGTGAAAATATGTTGATTATAGCCACCAAAATTAATTTTCCTTCAATCTTTAACTAGTATGTACCTATAGAAAGCAGTGATGTGGACATGTGCTCCAAAAATCGTCCCATCATCGTATCTTTCTAAGGGTATTAACAATGACGGAGCGATCCATTGGCTACCATCTGCAATAATGCTGAACAGGCCAATTTATCAGCTCTTTCATTGCTAACAAAATCAAAATTCCATGTGATGGGGATGAGAATAAAGGTAACTCCATATACAGTAGAGTTCTCACTGTACTACTGTGACTCTACTGTGTTAAATTTTGTAATGTTCAAGTTTACAGCCAGCCACATCTTCCATGTGTCTCAGACTGGTCAGTTAAAAACACTCTTTAAGTTTGGTGCCATTACATTCTGGTTGCCTAAGTTTTCATAAGGACTTGCATCTAGTGGACTGGGTGTGCTTCAGAAATATCTTTTTCAACCTGAAACCAAAGCACCATCTCCAAAGGGATTGTGGTGCAGATATATCCTGCCCTCCCTAAACCCAAAATGCAGCTGGGTGTAGAAGGCAGAAACTTCATGTGTATCTTGAGGCAGAGTGATTTTGTAAACATTTTCTGAGACTGGAAGATGAAGTCTGAGGAGGCTATCTCAGAAGAGGCCCCTCTTGATCTTGATCTGCGTGAAAACTGGTCATGGCACTCTATCCTGTGTATAAATCATTTTGTATTTTATATTTATTAAGTCATATTTTGTCAATCTTGACCCTTTCCCTTCAGTTTTTTTTATCAGGACGGCCAAGATAAACAATCGGCATTCCGCCAACACAGTTAAATGTTGTTTTGCGTTGGTGTTTATGCTGTTGCATTCACCTGAATTTGCTGAGTGAGCTTGTTGGTGATCTTCTTGCTGACAAACTCATCAGCGGGAATGTTGAGATGAATTTCTTCACAATCTGAAAATAAAAAGATTAGCTAAATATATGAAACATAATCAACATGGAAGGTATTTTTTAAATGTAATATGGTTAGTTGAAACTATCAAAGATAAAAATTTGTTTAATATGGTATCAGAATTGTTGTTGTTGTTATAAGTCCTAAACAAAAAATTTATCTAGACAGATGAAGGCAATGATTAGGAATCTTAGAGAGGTACTGCTTGCTAAATATTACAGCAAGAATAGAAAAACAAATATTCACTGAATGTTATGAGAAGGATTAAATACTGTGATCTTCAAGAGTTTCTAAATATATGGTTAACATTACAGTTTGTTTAGATTTCCTCATTAAATTCCTGTCATGTGAACAGAAAATAGCTTGCACCCTAACGTCAGCATATGAGAAGGGTTTATCAATTCTGACAGTAAATGAAGCGCATTGGAGGTAAATAAAATGGTCAGTTAAAAAAATGGCACAGAAGAATGTCTTTGGTCACCCTTATTGTTGTTACTGACTACAGGCTGAATACAAAGATAACTGAAATTGCACCCTGACAGAGCAGCACAATAAGCTGAATTCACTGGTAATATTACATTTCTGTCATGGGGGGGGTCGGCTCTGCGGCTAAGTCGATGCGAACGCTTCGTAATGCCGGGATGCCGAGTTGGATCCCAACTGCGGGCCATACGCCTGCGTTGGTTTCGACAGTGGTATCAAGCCGACCGTCCAGAAAGCAATGGCAAACTACTGGACGTAAAGCCAGGGGTTGTTGGGGTTGGTTCTGCAACGTCCTGTAAAGGATACGCAACTAACCATTGGGGGGGGGGGGGGGGGAGAGACAGAAGAAGAGTGAGAGGGAGAGACAGAGACAGACAGACAGA
>CAJHNH020000450.1:30000-77500 GCA_905116865.2 Candidula unifasciata | reverse complement strand
ACATATGCTGACCTACACAAAGGTGGATACAGGACACTGAAAATGTGAAAACACAAATGACTGAGAACTGGCTACAGAAAGAGTGACTTTCAGGCGTGAAGAGAGTGATGTTCTGTAAAGGACCTGCCAAACTGTTGCAGAGACAACCCTCTTTGCTTTTACTCTCACCAAATTCAGGCTCTGCCCAGCACAGGAGACATAAATGATAAACTCATTGATTTGATGAATCTGAACTTGCAATCCATTTTATTGCGCAGACATATTTCAGGCATTATCATACAGCTGACCACAGCGGTTTGATAGAAGCATTTTACTTTTTTATTTTAAATCCACAACAGTTGTTATATACTTTGCTCTAGAGATTTTGATGTGTCAGGCAATAAATGTCAACTGATCTGTATGCGAGATGTCTCAAGTGGAATCTACAATTATTAAATAGTACTGTGAACTTTTTACTTCATCAAAAATAGCAAGAAGAACCTGTTGTCCCCATTATTGAATAAATTCCTCACAAAGGTTGGCAGATAAACATGACAGATCCCCATTTCCAGAAATCCCATACATTTTGAAATTTTTCAAGAAAGGTTCAAATTCACTCAGCAGCTCTAGTATATCCTAAAAGGTTGCCATTCTGTTTTGTCTTGAACCAATAATAATATTTTCTCCACAAAATGGCAAACCTCTGGAAACAAGAAAGCGATTTACAGAGACCACACAAGTCAACCCTGTGCCAGAGAGAGCAATGTGAGGCAATTCTGAAATTATATGACATCATGGTGAAACAAAAAATTTAAACAACAAAAATTTTTCTTCACCCTAAATATTTTGTTGGGAGGGCAATGGGGAAGGGGAAAAGGGGGGTGATAATCATACACACCATGTCCGCATACTACTCAGTTGCAACCAGCACCAAAGCTGTCACTATTCAAAAACAAAATGCCCATCAAAATCTGTAAATGCCGTAAAAACAACTTTCCCGGGCCAAGAGGGTTCAACAGATATATATATATACACACACACACACACCCACAAAGAATTTAATGTGTAATTGTCCACAACAGAAGAATTTTTTTAAACGTGTAACCTATTTCTACTTATAAAGACATCATAATCATAATATATTTACCTTTGCTGTGTAACCATTTTCTCTTTCAATCACTTCATGTTCCTTGGCTTCTCTGTACTGAATTCTAATGAGAAATGATACACCACCGCATAAGAATATACAAATCAAAAGTGACACTTATTAACAATAACTGAAATCATGCCAATATTTCATACACTTACAGGACCAAACAAATAAACATGGATAAGTCTGTAATCTTTAAATAAAAATATAATGGTCTTCTTCTTTTACCTGCCAGTGGTTTTCAGATGAGAAGGCCAGAGACCTCTGTGAAATCTGTGGTAAGCTACATGTCTTCCACTAATCAATTCAGGTTGGTTTTCAATGGAATGCTAACTGACCAAACCTGGGACCTCTCCACAACATGTAGTGAGCACAAATGTAGTATATGTTCAGTAAAATATATCATTAGAAGTTTCTTACGTGTATGTAGGCTCCCAAACCCTCTTCAGTCTCTCAACTCGCCCTGCAGGAGAGCCTTTGATCAGAAGATCTTGAACACATTTGAAGATGCAAGCAGTACTTCTATTCAGGACCACTTCCTCATCATTCATCTGTGTTAAAACAACAATTAATAAAATGAGGGAGTGTTGAAACAGAATTTAACATCTTTAAAAAGCTAAGGGTCACAGACTGAAAAAAGATGGCGCACAATTGCTGAAGACACAATTGGACATGTGAGCAGGCTTGATAAATTTAGACGAGGAGAGGAGTGGATCAAAGTGTCCGATCACGTTTCAAGACTTGTGTAGCTTTCTGATCACTTTGGGACGTGAATGCAGAGACTAGTTAGTTGGTGCTGCAAAATCAGAAATTGAACAAATGATTCATGACGATTCCCGCCCAGGTGATGTGATTGTTTATACAGTTGGCTCTGTGTTGAGAGGCAGACAAAGTGCATGGGGGTTCATCGTGAAGGTGAATGAACGTCGCTTAGTGCAACAAAGGCTGGCATATGATATCACAACGTCTAGTTTGAGAATGGAGGTGAAGGCAGTGACTGCTGCATTCCGCTGGCTTGAGAATTAGCTGTACACACATGGCGTCATTGTAACTGACTCACGAAGCTTGTTGAGAAAGGTGGAGTCAGGCATGCTCCGTGCAAAGTGGCAAGCATCACTTTAAAGGTCCCTGGTAGTTAGCATCCTTTGGATACTTTTTCCAGGTTATGCCGGTGTGTTGAAAATGAGCAGGCAGATAGACTGGCTAGTTCTGCATCACTTAATGATGAACTGATGTATGACAAGCTGGTTGTTGTAAGGGCCCTTAGGGAGCTAGTGAACAGTGCCGAGGCACAGACAGATCATTACGGTCTAAGGAGAATGGCACTGCGAGGAGTTACAAGGGGATCTGGCCGACGCTTGAAACTAGGGGGGAGGGCGAGACAGATATACAATCAGACAGTTACTGTTACCATCGGAATGTTAACTCTTCACTTGCTGCTGAAGATGGGGATGGAGCAAGTGCTGTGATGTCGATTCTTAATTTAACATTCAATAGAGCCCCCAAAACAGAAGTCCACATTTACTTTTAAGTTAGTGGGAAACTAGTTTTTCATGCATCAGCTGCAATGTTTTTATTTTTATTTAAAGCAAACCTATTCACATACTTGTCGGCTCTGTGGCTAAGTCGATGCGAACACTTCGTAATGCTGGGTTCGATCCCAGCAGCAGGCCATGCGCCTTGCGTTAGTTTTTAACAGTTGTATCAAGAAAGCCGACCGTCCAGAAAGGAATGGCAAACTATTGGACGTAATTTTTTTTAGAAAAACCACACAACAGCAATAACATTTTTTAGAAAAACCACACAACAGGCAGGGGCTGTTGGGGTTGGTTCTGTAACGTCCTGTAAAGGATACGCAACTAACCATTCACATACTTACAGATAGGAAATAACACCTATTAAGGAACAGTAAGCAACCAATAGTATACACACAACAAAAACAACTCTGTAAAATACAAACTATGGTAACTCACTCCAGGCAGGCATGGAGCCTTTAAGGTCAGACACAGTTTGGGCTGGGCCACAAAGGTCTGACTCTCACTGGTGGAGCTGTCTTCAGTAGCTGAAAATTGATACAATGATCCTGTTTGTATAAACTGCTTATATGCTTCTTTATTTAAACTTACTTTTAACAATACTTTACATATTTGTCATTTTCTTCTTCTTAGTATTCACTGGCTGTGTTGTTCATCAACATCTGAACATTCAACTTATTCCACAAATTGAGTTTTTTTTTTTTATACAGATCTGGCTTATTTGAAGGCAAACTGTTGGTTCCTTGTCACCCATGCAGATGCACTCCAATTTTTGAAGGAAACATCCCTACTTAATCACCTTGCATTACATGCTTAGAGAGCCAGCGAGTCTATTCTTCAATATTTTTCTTAAACAACATGGAGCTCTGGAACCTACATGGGAAAACATGTTTATCTTAAACAACATGGAGCTCTGGAACCTACATGGGAAAACATGTTTTTCTCAAACTACATGGAGCTCTGGAACCTACATGGGAAAACATGTTTTTCTTAAACAAAAAGGAGCTCTGGAACCTACATGGGAAAATATGTTTTTCTTAAACTACATGAAGCTCTGGAACCTACATGGGAAAACATGTTTTTCTCAAACTACATGGAGCTCTGGAACCTACATGGGAAAACATGTTTTTCTTAAACTACATGGAGCTCTGGAACCTACATGGGAAAACATGTTTTTCTTAAAACAATGAGAATTTGTCAACATCCAGTGGCTCTCAAGAGAAACAATTTATTAATTTAAACCAAATATCTTGAATTATTTCTTAGAGCTAGATGGCTATGCATTATTGGGTTGTAGTTTATGGAAGCAAAATCAAAGACACTCTCAAGTGACTAGGAATAAAAATAGTTGCTAAAGGAAATTTTAAAAGAGACACGCGCACATGCGTGCGTGTGTGTGTGTGTGTGTGTATATATATATATATATATAAAAAAAAATATATATATATATATATATATATATATATATATATATATATATATATATATATATATATATATATATATATATATATATATATAAACAGTATTTCCCTTTTGTGGATTTGAACAAAGAGGACACAAACAGTAGAGATATGTTACAATGTTACTGTATTATGCACCTAATGAGATACACCTAAATTTGCCAAGCAATAATTTGCCAGGCAATAAGTTGTGCAATCATTCTTTTTCTTCTTCATTTATCCTGAAGAGGATACTACTTGCATTCTCCCCCATTTGACAGCTTAGATGTGTCTTTGAAACTTGTGGCAGCGAACGCAACTTCTTTAGACTTGATTCACCTTTCTTCTAACATGTATTCAATACTATTTAATAAGCTCACCACCAACATTTCAAGCACTATATTTCTGCAGTAACATGCACATGTCATCACTTGAATACAATAAAGTTTCCACTCACAAGTGCTTAGGTCTAATTATAAATAGAGCACAAAATGACAGAACATTTTAAACTGTAGTAGATGATTTTTCTAAAAACAAAATTATCATAAGGGAAGATAAAACTCTCACCAAAAACTAAGACTGGAAAACATAAGATATAAAAAAGTGGAGACATGCTGAGAATCTAAGGCAGCAGATCTTATTTTAAAAATATGTATACGTTGTTAAAAACAAGTGTTTAATCAGGTATAAATAACCATTGAATTGCTATGATAATTTTACCAGGCGGAGGAATGTCAAAGTCCTGAGTCTGGTTGACATTGGTGCGGCCTGGTCTGGGATCAAAGGCTGGGATAAGAGCAGAAAACTGCCTTTTCAATACAAACTCATCATCCCAGGATCGTCTGTCTCTGGGCTCAAGCTCCTCATCTTCCTGCAGACATAAAATGTCAGTATTCTGAAAATAAAGCTAAACTTGACTGAAAACATTCATGCTCAGGTCAATATGCAGATTGAATGTAGCCTTATTATCTGTAATAATTTATTGTAGAGAATCTCCATTAGTGTTATTGAAAACTCTTTAACAATGTCCACACTTGTAACCCACTGATTACCTCAATCGCACGTTATGCGATCAGGCGACATTTATGCCTGGCTACCACGTTCACATCACTTGCAATCTTAACTTTAGATGCTCACTGTCAAGCGATTTTTTAGATGAATTTGGCTGCAACCTTTAACCCAATCAGTTTTCTATTTTTCATTAATGGAAACAGCTCTGAAGTGCTTATAGTAAATTTTTTATGGCTTTTAATTGTAGCTCCCATGTAGACACACTGACAAAGTTTTTAATCATGGCGTCAAATTCTCGAAGCGATCGTGGTGGTCACATTTAAGTTCTGGTTTTTTGTCCACTTCTAGACTCTAGTCCTGCTCCAGAAACTGAGTGTTGCGTGCACATCCATTTCACAGCTCTGACTCATCTGCATGCAGACTGTTGGTTCCTTGCCTTCCAGGCAGATGTACTCCAACTTAGAAGGAAGCTCCCAATTAGTCGACTCTTATGACATGCTTTTGCGCAGCCAGTGGGTTTATTCTTGTTTTCCCCCACAATGGGACCCTGGAACCCACAAGGCACTGGAACTACATAATGAAGAAAAATCAGGTGATAGTACACATCCTTGTCTTCCTCACCTTTTTGTGCTCTGCAATTTTTTCAAATTGTTATAATTCCTACAGCTGCTGTTTGCTGCCAAAACAACATGTTCTTTATAATAGTTACTTCTATACCCCCGCCCAATGACCTCTTTTTCTCCTACACTTCCTCTTTTACCGCTGCATGTGTCGAGGGAGATATTCGATTTTGTGTCCTGCTCTTCTGGTTACCTCCATCACGGACACGTCATGCTGCTGCAGTTTCCCTGATGTTATCTTTCTTGGTCTATCTTGTGTTCTACATTCTTCTCTTTTATGTATGCCTTATATGGTATGGTATCACAAGGCATTCTCTCTAAGTGTGCAAACCATTCGATTTGCTGTCTTTGTATGTAATTTAGAATTGGTTCTGTGGCACCTTTTCTCTTGTTATCTCATTACTGATTGTATCTCTTCTCTTGCAGCCCTTCTCGTTTACCTAAAAACCAAGGTTATTCACTTTCTTTTCTGGTTTGTTGGAGTGACCATGTCTAGCACTGGCAGAGTAGGGTTGGAATGAATATGTTTTGTATGACCATGTATGGCACAGGCAGAGTAGGCTTGGAATGAATATGTTTTGTATGACCATGTATGGCACAGGCAGAGTAGGGCTGGAATGAATATGTTTTGTATGACCATGTATGGCACAGACAGAATAGGGTTGGAATGAACATGTTTTGTATGACCATGTATGGCGCAGGCAGAGTAGGGTTGGAATGAATATGTTTTTTATGACCATGTATGGCACAGGCAGAGTAGGGCTGGAATGAATATGTTTTGTATGACCATGTATGGCACAGGCAGAGTAGGGCTGGAATGAATATGTTTTGTATGACCATGTATGGCAAAGGCAGAGTAGGGCTGGAATAAATATGTTTTGTATGACCATGTATGGCACAGGCAGAATAGGGTTGGAATGAATATGTTTTGTATGACCATGTATGGCACAGGCAGAATAGGGTTGGAATGAATATGTTTTGTATGACCATGTATGGCACAGGCAGAGTAGGGCTGGAATAAATATGTTTTGTATGACCATGTATGGCACAGGCAGAATAGGGTTGGAATGAATATGTTTTGTATGACCATGTATGGCAAAGGCAGAGTAGGGCTGGAATAAATATGTTTTGTATGACCATGTATGGCACAGGCAGAATAGGGTTGGAATGAATATGTTTTGTATGACCATGTATGGCACAGGCAGAGTAGGGTTGGAATGAATATGTTTTGTATGACCATGTATGGCACAGGCAGAGTAGGGTTGGAATGAATATGCTTTGTATGAGATGTTTCTTTGTGCTGACTGGGATTGTCTTGTGTCTTAAGAGGTGGACTAGCTGTCCCAATATATGGTTTGCCTTACTGCACTGGATGGTAATTTCTACATCTAATTTACTATTTTCAATGAATATGTTCCCAGATATTTAAACTCAGATGCCTGTTTAATGCCCCTGCACTCTACTGTTGAATTTAGGTTCTACTTCTTTCATCCTATTGACCTTACTTATGTGGGGTTTTTTTTTTAGTGTTGATTCTCATAGTATTCATTTCACGTTCTTGGCTGTATCTGCCTGTTATCATCAACAGTAATTTGTTTATGTTATTAACTTTTTCGCTCCTGGGCTTAGTATCCTTGCATATACTGTCAACATATACGACAAACAGCAGTGGTGATAAGACACATCCCTGTCTTACTTCAGAATGGTGAATGGTTTAGATGTTCCGTGATTTATTCTTTTCCTCACCTTCAATGATATGGATTTATTGCACAAAATGTCCTCATTTGATAATCTCTGTATAAACTTTTGCACAAAATAAATGCAACAAAAAATGGCACTAGCAAACTTCACCAATTATGAATCTGAAAATAACGCTTTTATTAAAGACGGTTATGTAAAGATCTTAGTATGAATTATGAAGCAGATAACAATTTACTGTCTTAATAAATTCTTTTTTTTCCTGATAGTTTTCAAATTGTGAAATTAAAAAAACAGGCTTACCATAACATCATCATAGTCTTCATCATCTTCATTCTCATCCTCGTTTTCATCATCATCATCATCAGGTTCTGGCAATTCTTCATCGTCCTCCAGTTCCGCTAAAAGTGTATGAGCTCTATATGTTTCTAAAAATTCATTGTCACTTTCACTGGATGTTGATGTCACACTGCGTGTTAATGCCTGGAAGACAGCAAAGATATTGTGATTACCAATGTTGTTAATGCCTAGAAGACGGGGAGGGGGAAGGGGGCGGAGAGGGAGGGAGGGAGGGAGAGAGAGAGAGAGAGAGAGAGAGAGAGAGAGAGAGAGAGAGAGAGAGAGGGGGGGGGGAGAGAGAGAGAGAGAGAGAGAGAGAGAGAGGGAGATAGAGAGAGATTTAAGTGCACAAAAACCCCAGAGACGGAGAGACTAGCAAAGAATGGAACATGCCCAATCACTGTCAGAAATCAAATCACTTATCCAGGAAAAATACACAGAACTGTCAAAACACACACACACACACACACACACACACACACACACACACACACACACACAAGTAAACATCTACAAAACCCCATCAACAGACAACTGAAACAACATACAATAATTGTTCATCTAAGAACATGTCTCTACAGGCTCAACTATCACATGCATAAAATACTGTTGAGTCCCCACAGTGTGCACATCAGATGGGATCACAGTCACTTAAGCATAATCTGCAGGCCTGCCCACTATACTTACAACTACCAAGAGAAACCTGGCCTCGAGAGTAGAATGCACAGCAAAGCTGTAGGGAACCAAGAGGAACCTGGCCTCAGGAGTAGAGTGCACAGCAAGCTGTAAGGAACCAAGAGAAACCTGGCCTCAAGAGTAGAATGCACAGCAAAGCTGTAGGGAACCAAGAGAAACCTGGTCTCAAGAGTAGAGTGCACAGCAAGCTGTAGGGAACCAAGAGAAACCTGGCCTCAAGACTAGAGTGTGCACAGCAAGCTGTAGGGAACCAAGAGAAACCTGGCCTCAAGAGTAGAATGTGCACAGCAAGCTATAAGGAACCAAGAGAAACCTGGCCTCAGGAGTAGAGTGCACAGCAAGCTGTAGGGAACCAAGAGGAACCTGGCCTCAGGAGTAGAGTGCACAGCAAGCTGTAGGGAACCAAGAGAAACCTGGCCTCAAGAGTGTGCACAGCAAGCTATAAGGAACCAAGAGGAACCTGGCCTCAAAAGTAGAGTGCACAGCAAGCTGTAGGGAACCAAGAGAAACCTGGCCTCAAGAGTAGAGTGTGCACAGCAAAGCTGTAGGGAACCAAGAGGAACCTGGCCTCAGGAGTAGAGTGCACAGCAAGCTGTAGGGAACCAAGAGGAACCTGGCCTCAAGAGTAGAGTGTGCACAGCAAGCTGTAGGGAACCAAGAGGAACCTGGCCTCAGGAGTAGAGTGTGCACAGCAAGCTGAAGGGAACCAAGAGAAACCTGGCCTCAAGAGTGTGCACAGCAAGCTGTAGGGAACCAAGAGGAACCTGGCCTCAGGAGTAGAGTGTGCACAGCAAGCTGTAGAGAACCAAGAGAAACCTGGCCTCAAGAGTGTGCACAGCAAGCTGTAGAGAACCAAGAGGAACCTGGCCTCAAGAGTGTGCACAGCAACTGTAGGGAACCAAGAGGGACCTGGCCTCAAGAGTGTGCACAGCAAGCTGTAGGGAACCAAGAGAAACCTGGCCTCAAGAGTGTGCACAGCAAGCTGTAGGGAACCAAGAGTGACCTGGCCTCAAGAGTCGAGTGTGCACAGCAAGCTGTAGGGAACCAAGAGAAACCTGGCCTCAAGAGTGTGCACAGCAAGCTATAAGGAACCAAGAGGAACCTGGCCTCAAGAGTAGAGTGCACAGCAAGCTGTAGGGAACCAAGAGAAACCTGGCCTCAGGAGTAGAGTGCACAGCAAGCTGTAGGGAACCAAGAGGAACCTGGCCTCAAGAGTAGAGTGTGCACAGCAACTGTAGGGAACCAAGAGGAACCTGCAACTGACATGCGTATTCATAGACCAAGCCCACCTAAGGATCTGATCTGAGCATAGGAAACTGAGCGCAAAGATGATGATGATTTGGGATTAAGAAATGACCGACAACAGTGATCATAAGAGCCTCATAAAATCTCACTTTGCACTACGTGGCTGTGATGACAAAACCCCTGGTTTCATGGTCAAAGGGAAAGAAAGCAGTAAATTCTTTACTCTGTATATAGTCATTACTTCCCTTCAAGTAATAAATCCAGTTTGCGCTAAATAATGACTGAAAATATCAACTATCTTCTTTTGTGACTTGACTTGTCCCCACCAAGGTGCATACAAGGGCCAAAATAACTGTCTCTTGTGTGTCTATGAGTGACTCTCTCGCAGTAAATATCTAGCAACAATTTTATCAATTCCACAACTGAATTCATCGATAGTTCTATTTAAGTTGTTTTTATTTGAAAGGAAAAAACACTGTAGATGTTGACGACCCACTTAATGATAGCAGTTGGTAATCTGTAATTTCTGTTCAAATGCAAACAATATATCAGTGCCGTAATCACTTCCAGCAACTGGGTACAAGCACGTAAGGTATTAGTGACCCAATCACCTTTAGAAACTGTCTACGATCTTGCTTGCTAGCAAAAGGCTTAAAAGATTTGTTATCTGCAGTTCTTTTTCTTCTGCAACAAATGACACCCTGATATCACCACCACTCTACATAGCTGTACCATGACTATCAATTATACAAACCCTGTTTGGCACACACACAAAATATTCAACAAATAGAAGCGACAAACCTGACTCAGTGACATCACATTTGCCATAGTCTGAGTGGTTGTGAGAGTACTGGAGGTAGGCACGTTTGAGGCTGTAAGACTAGGGTAGCTCTGAGCAGCACTCAGTAAATTATCTGGGGGGAAAAAATCCTTTTATCAAATCTGATTCAACAAGAATCTTGAGGACTACTTGCCAATTGTTTAAATAGTGTGAAATATGTTACAATCTTAAACAACTTTATTTCAGTGAGTTTGTTTTACAGTTGTGTCATTCGGTTCAATAATGAAGTTTTTACACAGCTTCCTGGGGAGTCACTGGAGCTACATAGTTCATGCAACATTCTCAGTAGGTGGCTAGCCATTCTGAGGAGACTGAGTCATATGAGTGGGAGACGACCAGTGCCATAAGTCGATCCTCTTAACTTTACCTGTTTGGTGCAGAAATATTTGTTAGAGGATCAGTGGGTCTAATTCCTCCCCCTCCCCCCCCCCCCACACACACACACACACATACATTCGAAACCCACACAAAGAAACTTCATTCAATTTCTGCCTTCTCTTGAAATCTGTAGTTGAACCAGATGGTTTAGACGATGGATCAACATCACGGCACGAGAGGTAACCCATAAGTGCTCCGTTCAACTTTTGATTCCTCCGCGCAGGGCACGGACTTTGTAGTACCAGTAGGCATCCTGTAATGCCTTGGATAGATTTTAACTCCAAATTATGCCTGGGCAGCGCTGTTAGGCTCTATTTTTTATTTCCAAATGCATTTTTAACGTGCGCAACAATATTCATGGGCATCCAATCTTCTTACCAAGAGACTAGAAGAAATTACTAGAAGTTCACGTTAAAAAATCCCAGCCTTCATCAGGGCCTCCAGCACTCGACACGGATACCATTCCTCAAGACCACGCCCCCCCCCCCCCCCCCCCCCCCAAGTTTAGCCTATAAGTTCCTATTGTGGCTTCTGCGACTACATTTTTTTTGTATCCACAAAAGCTAAACGTTCCTCAACTATTGTCATCATGTGCATAAGGGATCATGGTTTACAATCCCACGAGATCACCGGAATCACGGATCAGGCATCAACTGTCATCACACTCAAAAACTGCACATTTTCGTCATTTTTACATTATAGTCAAGTCACCATATTTTGTAGAGAGTAAGGGTTTTTCCTATCTGACTAAAGGCTGCATATATTTGTAGAAATGCATCACTAAATGTAACATTACTGTCACTTACTTGGTGAATTGGCCAATGCCAAGCGAACTAAACTGCTGGCATGTGTGTTGCGTACTATATTGCTGCCATGTGGAGCAGTCATGTTGCGACGAGTGACTGCCACAAAGGAGTCTAACAGGCTTGCTGTTGGATCTAAACTAGTAGGCAAATTTGGCTCGCTGGCACTCATAGAATTGGTAGGTGATCCTCTGGTTGTCTCTTCAGGAATACCAGTCTTTCGGGCATCACTTTTAGCAGCTTTATCCCTGGAGTCACGTGCATTCTGCAAATTCTGTACATGCTCCTGAAAAGTTGAAAAAATCAGAATCACAGCATATTGAAATAACTCCCACTTCTGTAAAACATTAATATACAATCTGTTTATAATAGATTAAGATTTTTAAAGTTGTACATTTAACATACATGGTAGTGAACTTACCTTGACTCCACCTTCTGCACCTCTCAAAGACTCTGATAAGGAACCTACATCCAGCCCAAGTGCCAGATCTGAAGCCAGGTCCAACACACCATAATCTCCCAGACTGTCATCATTTCCTCTATGTACAACAACTAAGGGATCGGCGGCCACCATATTACTTCCTTTGGTTGCAGTCAGGCTGGATGTGTTTAAGCCCGAACCACTTGGACCACTGAATGCTGGGGCTGTGCCACTAGGTGTAGTTGCTTCCTCTTCAGCGCTCTCCATGGTTACCATGACAATAGCTTCAGAGCTGGCAAGATTGACCATGCTCTCTGCTACATTTTCTGCAGCCTTTGATGAAAACAAATTAAACAAAGAATGTTACAATGTTGCAAGTGTCAAACAGAAATGATGACGATAATTAAAAAGTTATCAGTTAAATCACCTTTATGTGACACTAACACATAAAATCCTTTAGACATCTTAAATGCCATTTTACAGAAGACAACATACAAGATTAAATTATCCCTTGTGGGTTCCGGGGCCCTATTATAGGGAAAACAAGAATAGACCCACTGCCTACCCAAAAGCATGTCATTAGAGTCGACTAATTTGGAGCTTCCTTTGAAGTCGGAGTGCATCTGCCTGAGAGGCAAAGAACCAGCTGGTGAGCTTGAAAAGAAGATTAAATAATATTCATTTTCACTGCATGTGAGTGCGCCAGTTTTCTCCAACATAGAACACGTGGAAATCTCTGCACAGTGCACAATCTCCATAACCCAAGTGAGAATATAAATGTGTGTAAACCGGGATCACACATTACAAATACAGTGGTACCTCAGTATAATTACTTAATCCATTCCTAATACTTGAATATGTACCAAAAAGTAAGAATACCCCCCCCCCCCCCCCAGCAAGCTATAAGGAACCAAGAGGAACCTGGCCTCAAGAGTAGAGTGCACAGCAAGCTGTAGGGAACCAAGAGAAACCTGGCCTCAGGAGTAGAGTGCACAGCAAGCTGTAGGGAACCAAGAGGAACCTGGCCTCAAGAGTAGAGTGTGCACAGCAACTGTAGGGAACCAAGAGGAACCTGCAACTGACATGCGTATTCATAGACCAAGCCCACCTAAGGATCTGATCTGAGCATAGGAAACTGAGCGCAAAGATGATGATGATTTGGGATTAAGAAATGACCGACAACAGTGATCATAAGAGCCTCATAAAATCTCACTTTGCACTACGTGGCTGTGATGACAAAACCCCTGGTTTCATGGTCAAAGGGAAAGAAAGCAGTAAATAAGTCCATTCCTTCTCAGCTGGATCTCTGCAGCCCTCTTCCAATAAGAAGTAGAATTAAGTTAAGTGTGGCAGTTAGACCTCTGAACCTACAACACCCCAGCCTCCCACAGGGATCACCATTACCCCCTGTGCTGTTTTCTCATTTTTTTTTATTTTTGGTCTCCTTTTTCTACTTGGACCTGGCTGAGGCTCATCAGGTTTGACTTTTACCCACACACACAAAAATGTCCTCCTCCTGAGGTTCCAGAAATATGACACTGTCTGGTCCTCCCAGACGATCCTATTATTACAGCTTGTTTGGGCTTTGTTAGGGTGATGCTTCTCTGCAAAGTCATTGACATCTATCCTTTGCTTTGTTTGAGATAGGCAAATAAAGACTGCGAGAACAGTTGTGACTAATTTTGACTTGTACAAGTTCAAGCACATGGGCTGTATTCTAAACAAAGGTCATATACCAAGTAAAAGTGTTCATGTCTAAACAGGACGTATATTAAATGAAACATGCATCAGAGCGATCATATACTAATGTATCACTGTATTTTGCTTTCTGTGTAGGTTTTATTAAAAATGGATAGGGGAACAAAAACTATATGTGCTCTTTCTGACTGCCAAATGGAAAAGGATTTTTCAACAATGCGATAGGTCTTCTGAGTTGTTCATCCTTGTTTTAGATAGAAGCCTAATAAATTATCTCAGTATCATGGAAGTGTACTCTGTTCTTTCTTCCTTTTTTTTTTAAAATTCCACTAGTCCAGACAGTGAAATAAACTAAGTCTGCATGTGCTTGAAGCAGATGTCATATCCTATAAGTCACTATTATCATGTACTCCTAAATTTGTCATTTAAATCAATACAGACCAACAGGAAAGAATAACACAAGACTAAAGCAACGATGTTAGAACCAGAAATACAACTGATGAAGTAGAAAAGAGCATTCAACAGTCACCTAAATATTAACCACCAGGAGTTGATAGATTGCCAACAGAAATAATTTTAGGAGCAGTTGAAAGTAACATCAGATGGTTTCACACAATTTTTAATGCAGCATGGGTACAACAAGCTGCTGCAACTGACTGGCACTTTGCAACATTTATACCACTGTGGAAGAATGTTAGGGAGCAAGCAAGAACGCTGTAGACGCCGAGGAATTTTTTTTAAAGTCATGCTGGTCAAATGTATGCCAAGATAATAAGAGATGATGATGAGCTCAGAGACATTCCCTCCATCAATTTTGTTGACCCCACCATAGGTGCGCATACGCAAAGCATCGAACCTATGTGGATGTCAGCAAAAGAGAGAAACAAGCGCCAGACTAGGACCCATAGATATTTTACATTGTTGTGATTGTCAAACAAGAAACAACCCTTGTAAGGGTTGAACGCATCTCCTTTCGAATGTAAGGCAGATGTGATACCAACTACACTAGACATCAACATGACAAAGAGACCTGAAAATATGACCAGTATTGTACATCAGCCGATTGCGCACCAACACACAGAAATAAGCCACACAACACACAGCAAAGTTGCAACCCCTAAAATAGTCGACTGTCCCATCAGCTGTTGATTTCCCCTGTTTGGGGTAACTAACAAATAAAGCATCTCTAAAAGACAAGAAATGTCATCAGGGAAAAAAAGCAAAGCAAAAGATCCTTTTCCACACCATCAGCCATATTAGGCAGATAGTGCTAGGCCTTTATAGATCAAATAGCAGCACTTGGTGGCTGATGCTGTTGACATCACACCAGCCTTTACTTCCCTCAACTTTACCTAGTACTCACTTAAGGTTTGGTCAACATGGGAGCCAAAGGCTTATTTTTTAAATTTTGGCTCTATTTGAATTTGAACCCAAGCCCTTCCCTGCCTAGAAGTGTCTAGCCTCTACACCACAGGGGAAGAAGTAACTAGAACTTAAATAAAGGGGTAGCGTGAAAAGGTATTAAAGAGACACGCGAGTTTACTCATCTGGGAACAACATTCAACAAAGATGAAAAAACTGGATGGAAAAAAAAAAGTTATCCAATGCAGTGAAGAAAGCTGGAAAAGATAGGCACATGAAGAGCAAGAACCAAAGAACCTTACACCTTCCTCAACACTTGAAACGGTAAAAGAGAAAGAGAAGAAGAGGAATCAACAGACTGCAAAACTGTGAAGTATGTATCCCTGGGAGATTAGAAGATTTACAAGAAATGTGACTTGAGTCCTTCGACTGGCGTAGATTGTAAACTCTATTTGTCATGAGGTAGGTTGCAATTTAACAGTCAACAATAAATGCAAGGAAAATATTGAGTCCACAGACCTAGATATTAAGACATTAGATTTGTGTGCTCACCGCTTTAATACTGGATGTGAGGTTTTCTGCGGAAGAAGCCTGTTCAGTGCTGGCAACAGATGCTCTAGAGTCCATCACATCACTGAGACTAGGAGTGGAACTACTCTTTCGACTTGTCAGCACACCAACCTAGCAAAGAAATATGTTCTATATGAGCTCAACTTGTTCATTATTAACTTGCTTTTTATTCTCCTATTATTTTATATTTTCTGTGTATCTACATTAACACAGTGAGAATGTTCTTCTTTTCTCTGGTCATGTTTTGTCTTTCAGCGTCAGGTTTTAAAACAGATGCTGGTATATATAATCTCAGATATTACATCTGTCCTTTACTTGCATGGTCGACCTCTTGGTGTGTTTCCTTTATGTCTAAGTGGGAGGGCTCCTTGTGGTGCCCTGAGCTGAGCTGATTCAAGAACAGACATCAAAGCACTTAGGGCTTCCCATAAGCGCATGTCCTTTATTTTAGCAGCCAGCACAGACTTCGAGTAACAAGGGTACCAGTAGCAGACTGATTATATATCTGTGTTGCCTTTCTTCTGAGCGGATAGTATCGGCCAGATCCCATTCTCACTCCTCGATGCATCACTCTCACCAAACTGTGAGACTCCACCATTTGCTCCTCCCAACTGTACACATGCTCCCACAGGGCTTTGGCCACGTCGGCCTTATCATGCATCAGTATTTCACCAAGCTGTGCAAAGTTTGCCATTTTCCACTAAACCAGCCCTGGAGTGAAGCTTGCCACTCTGTACGAAACATACCTGTCCTCACCTTCCTCAGCATGTTTTCAGAGGCTGTTACAATCACGAAGTGCGTGTATCGTAAGGGAGATATGAAACGGAAGGTTCTAGATGCAACAGAATCTGCTCAGATAGCACTGAAATTGCACCGACTGACGCGGCCTAGGGCGTTTAAAAGTCACTTGGTGGTCCAAAGCATTGGCCAAAGAACGTAGAGACATGGTAATACAGAAGATAAGGGACACCAAAAACTAGACTTGGGTCCAAACAGCTGCACAACAGTCGCAGCAAGGCCAGTGGATCGGCCTTGAGAGCGCCTTGCCAAGAATACTCACATGGGGTGAGATCCGGCGAATGGCCCTGCTACGGCTGAGCTTTGTCATAAGATCTGTTTATGATGTGTTACTCTCTAGTCTCAATCTTGACAAGTGGTTTGCGACCACCAACCGCACATGTCCTCTATGCAGAGCTAAGCAGACACTCGAGCACCCACTGTCCGTGTGAAGAAAAGCCCTAAGCCAATGATGATATACATGGCGCCATAATTAAGTCCTGAAAGAGTTAGTAGACCATGCCAGGATGAGGGCCAACGAGAGGGCCAATTCTACCAATCAACCCCCCCCCCCCCCCCCCCCCCATGTGATTCCTCAAGGCTAGGCAGATATCTAAAGGTATAAATCCACTCTCTTCCACATGCAGCTTGTGATATTTGCGCTCTCTCTCTCTCTCTCTCTCTCTCTCTCTCTCTCTCTCTCTCTCTCTCTCTCTCTCTCTCTCTCAGTGTGCATTAATCCCCCTACTCTCTCACATGCAGCTTTGTGATATTTGTGCTCTCTCTCTCTCAGTGTGCATTAATCCACCCACTCTTCCACATGCAGCTTTGTTTTATTTGTGCTCTCTCTCTCTCAGTGTGCATTAATCCACCCACTCTTCCACATGCAGCTTTGTTTTATTTGTGCTCTCTCTCTCTCTGTGCATTAATCCCCCCACTCTCCCACATGCAGCTTTGTGATATTTGTGCTCTCTCTCTCTCAGTGTGCATTAATCCACCCACTCTTCCACATGCAGCTTTGTTTTATTTGTGCTCTCTCTCTCTCAGTGTGCATTAATCCACCCACTCTCCCACATGCAGCTTTGTGATATTTGCGCTCTTCTCTCTCTCTCTTTCTCTCTCTCTCTTTCTCTCTCTCTCTCTCAGTGTGCATTAATCCACCCACTCTCCCACATGCAGCTTTGTGATATTTATGCTCTCTCTCTCTCTCTCTCTCTCTGCATTAATCCACCCACTCTCCCCATGCAGCTTTGTGATATTGTGCTCTCTCTCCCTCCCTCTCTCAGTGTGCATTAATCCCCCCCACTCTGAAACATGCAGCTTTGTGATATTTGTGCTCTCTCTCTCTCTCAGTGTGCATTAATCCACCCACTCTCCCGCATGCAGCTTTGTGATATTTACGCTCTCTCTCTCTGCATTAATCAACTCTTTCTCCCACACGCACATTTTTGTAATATTTGCTGTCTCTCTCTCTCTCACTCTCAGTGTGCAATAATCCACCCACTCTCCCGCATGCAGCTTTGTGATATTTACGCGCTCTTTCTCTCTTCATTAATCCGCTCATTCTCCCACACGCACATTTTTGTAATATTTGCTGTCTCTCTCTCTCACTCTCAGTGTGCAATAATCCACCCACTCTCCCACATGCAGCTTTGTGATATTTGTGCTCGTGCTCTCTCTCTTTCAATGTGCATTATTTAAATAATTCTCCCACATTCAAATTTTCAACCTAAATAACTGTTGTATATATATACCACAGCTTTAGTTTACTTTAAATAGAACATAATGCTTTTATTTATTTAAGATTCTTGTAAGGAGGGTTTCTTTCATGTTCTGCAAAGGACCTGCTACATGATGATGATGAAGATTCTAGTATACTGATTTATCATTATTGACATTACATTTTTTTATGTGCTTTAAGGTAATTTTTGTTAAACCACTTAAAGATGTTATATTAACCATAAAATTGTCTTAACCTAGCAGTTATATTATACCTTAATTTTCTCTGAAGTGGCCGCAAGGCCTGCCATACTGTTTTTGTTTCTGCTAAGAGTTGGAGTGGACACAGTATCAGGTTTTGTGAACCTCAACTTGTCTGGGTCATGTGATGGACCCAAGGCCAGGTCAAATTTTCCTTCTGCACCCATGCGGTATGAATTAGAGCCACCTGCATCCCATGTCACATCCACCCAGCCTGCGAACACAAACAGTCTCTTACACTTTCAACAATTAAAGTATCTGCATAAAAACAAAAGACTGCAAGAGCAAACAAATACGTGCATTCTCTTCTAGTGGTATCAGCACATCTACAAGTTGTTTTGTTCTGTAATCCAATTTCACAGCAAACAGGTCTCCCCATAATTACTGCATTCCTGTGTCAGCAAAACCCACACAGAAAGCCCACCATTGTTCTTTGTGTCTGGGTGAATAGACTGCAATCATAGCAAAGCCAACATCATGCCCTTTAACTCACATTGTGACACCTGCTGCTGGACAGAAAGCCCACCATTGTCCTGTGTGTATAGGTGAAAATATAGCAATCATAGCAAGGCCGACAGTATGTCCTTTAACTTACAATGTGACACCTGCTGCTAGACAGAAAGCCCACCATTGTCCTGTGTGTATAGGTGAAAATATAGCAATCATAGCAAAGCCGACAGTATGTCCTTTAACTTACAATGTGACTCCTGCTGCTAGACAGAAAGCCCACCATTGTCCTGTGTGTATAGGTGAAAATATAGCAATCATAGCAAAGCCGACAGTATGTCCTTTAACTTACAATGTGACTCCTGCTGCTAGACAGAAAGCCCACCATTGTCCTGTGTGTATAGGTGAAAATATAGCAATCATAGCAAAGCCGACAGTATGTCCTTTAACTTACAATGTGACTCCTGCTGCTAGATAGAAATCCCACCATTGTCCTGTGTGTATAGGTGAAAATATAGCAATCATAGCAAAGCCAGCAGAAAGCCCACCAATGTCCTGCGTGTCCAGGTGAACAGACTGCAATCATAGCAAAGCCAACATCATGCCCTTTAACTCACATTGTGACACCTGCTGCTAGATAGAAATCCCACCATTGTCCTGTGTGTATAGGCGAAAATATAGCAATCATAGCAAAGCCGACAGCATGTCCTTTAACTTACAATGTGACACCTGCTGCTGGACAGAAAGCCCACTATTGTCCTGTGTGTCCGGGTGTCCATACCTCGGATTACGCGGGCTCCGGGCACCATCTGTTTCAGGACATGAGTGCGAAGCACTCTGCGCTGACGTCGCAAGTTTGCCTCTGCTTCTCTTGCTGCTTTGCCTGTGAAAAACACCCTAAGTGACTGAGAACTGTATGTTGTTTAAAATGTGAAACACTCATCTCTACAAGTCTGATAAATCAAGCAAACTTCATAAGGCAACTAAATGTGTGGTTTTTTTTCTGTAAACTACTGCTGGAGCACTTAGTTCCACTGCTGTTTCCTTATTTGAGGGCTTTGAGAGTGAGTGAGAAAGTCAAGGCTGCTTGCCCAAGCTAGATATGTTACAGTGAATATTTGGTTACATAGGAAATCTCTGTACTGACGAGGTAGTTCTATACTTTGTGTATGCAAAAAATTCACACTGAGTTTTGCTGTGACAATGAAGAGTCAATAATGAAGCGTAAATATTAAAAGAACTCATTTGTTTCCGCTGGTGCATCAGGCACATGGTGCAGACTCATATTTTGCAACAGAGTATCAGTACTTTAATGAGGACACGTCCATAGGTGCTCACAACAGTGTCCACAAATACATCAGCATCCCATGGCTAATAGTGACAGCCCTTAGCTGCTGTCAAGACTTCTCATACATCTGGTTTACTTCTCACGCCAGGCTGTACCAATGTTAGCAGAAAAGTGGATACACTGGCACCAAAATCTTCTGAACATTCTCTTTTTCTCTAAGAGCATTAATAATGCCACTGCAATCCCCAGGTCGGAAACCAGCAATTATATCAGAGGTAGCCAGTCCCTCATTTTTTTAATTGCCAACAACACCAGCATACCCGGGATAAAGATGAAGGTAATTCATGGTGAATTTTTGCTGTGACCTAATTCACTTCTTGCATTTGCAGTCTTCCTTGATCCATTGGATCATGCTCATGTAATCACACCTTACACAAGTGAGGGAACAGACATGTGATTCCAGCCACATGCAAGCTTGTGATACTACCATCCCCTCGATTGTCATGCTGCTAGTTTTTATAGAAAGGGCACAGCTGGTCTCCTGGACTGTTATGCCTGCGAGGTGTGCTGTGAATGCCCATGCATTTCTGTGTCGCCACACAGCAGATCCATAGATGTAGACAACATAACTGCCTGATGTGAACTGTCACTGATAAGAATTAGGACCTTCATATTAAAAGCAAGAGGATTCTGATCCTGACAATTCCTGTCAAGTTCAACACAGAAGAAGGTGCAGTTGAGTGATGGAGGCACAGGTACCCATTCCTCCCCTGGGTGGATGTTTGTTAGAGTGCAGACCTGTTATCATCCTCTTCAGTCCATTGTCCCTTTCACTAAAGAGCATGTGATACAAAGGGTGCTTCAGATCAGCACTTATCTTCAGGTATGCCTGAGCCCTCCAGCTGTGGTGTACAACTGGGAGCTCAAAAAGGAATCTCACTGTTACATAAGAGGTGTCCCTCATGCACTGCAGAATAATGTGCACAGGTTCATTCTGCACTCAATGAATAATGTGATCAACATCACTTTGGCCACCTTTAGTTCCAAGCACATTTCCTAATACTCCTTTTAGGCTGAGTTGACATGAAAAAAGACCCATGTAAATTATAAAAACCCATCCTGATGTGGATTTGAACCCAAGAACTTCAGACCAGCAAAGCATCTAACCACAGCACTACTAAAAGTCCCAATGCAAATATATCCATATAGAAAAAAAACTTCATTAACCTTTTTTCCCCTTAAATAACTAAATCAGCTCTCTATATGCAAACATTACTGTTTATGTAGTTGACACAGCATGTAGTAACCAACTTCAAACTGTAGTGAATGCAAGACAGGCACGTTTCCTACCAATATCATCACACACTCCAGTGACACGTCCGTAGATTTCAAATCCAGACAGAGAGACATAGTGGGTCTGTCCACTGGCATTTTTGCCAATCTGGTGAAGCCTGACATGTCTCCAGCCTTGCTTTTCATCACCTGGGAGGTCAATAGGCCAAGATGCTGTAGACACAGACACCAACAGAAAGAGAAGGAGGATGAGTTTATTGGGTTGTCTAGAAGATGATCAGTGATTAATCAAAAACTACAAAAAACAGATTCTGAGAAATAGGAATGTGTGCTGCAAGGCATGCAGATTCTGAGAAATAGGAATGTGTGTGCTGCAAGGCGTGCACATAATGGTACTTGTCACAGGCCGACAGATCATGCGCTTGTGAATGACTGAATAGAGGATAAAGGCAAACACCCACTGGACAGTGACAGTAAGGTAAACAAGTTAGCAACACTTGACATGTGAACAGAACTAGACTTGAAACTTGTATATCAAGGAAGTCAAGTAAGCGGGACTTTGGGACAAGGAGACTGAACTTACAGGTGACCAGGAGATGGTTGTTTGTGAGACAGAATAAGTTATTGTAGAGAGAGTAGATGTTCATTGTAGAGTGTGTGTTTTTTTTATGGTGACTAGCATTTAATTATATTAGTATAATTTTCTATGATAGTTACAAGGATATATTTATTTATATTTGTGTTAAAGGTAGCTTGATAGTGTGTGGTTTAGCTAGACCATTTGTTTGATATATTAAATAGGATAGAATGTTGCCAGTGTCAGTTTTCAGGGTCTGTATCCACAGGTGAGGCACCATTCCTGAGTGACAGTCGGTGTGCCACACTTGTCACCTCACAGCCTCCTGGCAGGTCTTAGCAACTGAGCAGGTATGGCCACATGAGGCCAGGGCGCTGGCAGAGACTGGGGCGCTGATAGAGACTGGAGCGCTGATAGAGACTGGAGCGCTGGTAGAGACTGGAGCGCTGGTAGAGACTGGAGCGCTGGTAGAGACTGGGGCACTGGCAGAGACTGGGGCGCTGGTAGAGACCGGGGTGCTGGTAGAGGTCAGGGGTGCTGGTAGAGACCAGGGTGCTCGTACAGGTCAGGGGTGCTGGTATAGGTCAGGGGTGCTGGTACAGGTCAGGGGTGCTGGTACGGGTCAGGGGTGCTGGTAGAGGTCAGGGGCGCTGGTACAGGTCAGGGGTGCTGGTAGAGACCAGGGTGCTGGTACAGGTCAGGGGTGCTGGTAGAGACCAGGGTGCTGGTACAGGTCAGGGGTGCTGGTAGAGACCAGGGTGCTGGTACAGGTCAGGGGTGCTGGTACACGTCAGGGGTGCTGGTAGAGACCAGGGTGCTGGTACAGGTCAGGGGTGCTGGTAGAGGTCAGGGGTGCTGGTACAGGTCAGGGGTGCTGGTACAGGTCAGGGGTGCTGGTAGAGGTCAGGGGTGCTGGTACAGGTCAGGGTTGCTGGTACAGGTCAGGGTTGCTGGTACAGGTCAGGGTTGCTGGTACAGGTCAGGGTTGCTGGTACAGGTCAGGGTTGCTGGTACAGGTCAGGGTTGCTGGTACAGGTCAGGGTTGCTGGTAGAGACCAGGGTGCTGGTACAGGTCAGGGTTGCTGGTACAGGTCAGGGTTGCTGGTAGAGACCAGGGTGCTGGTACAGGTCAGGGGTGCTGGTAGAGGTCAGGGGTGCTGGTAGAGACCAGGGTGCTGGTACAGGTCAGGGTTGCTGGTACAGGTCAGGGTTGCTGGTAGAGACCAGGGTGCTGGTACAGGTCAGGGGTGCTGGTACAGGTCAGGGGTGCTGGTAGAGACCAGGGTGCTGGTAGAGGTCAGGGTTGCTGGTACAGGTCAGGGGTGCTGGTAGAGACCAGGGTGCTGGTACAGGTCAGGGGTGCTGGTACAGGTCAGGGGCGCTGGTACAGGTCAGGGGTGCTGGTACAGGTCAGGGGTGCTGGTAGAGACCGGGGTGCTGGTACAGGTCAGGGGTGCTGGTACAGATATTAGAAAATCTGACAAAACAAAACATGCAGGTTAAGTGACAATTTATTTAATATTTTCATTCATGCTAACCACTCAGTAAAAAAAAAGTTAGTTACCCTGGCTCATTTAAAGAGGTGTCATTCTCATGCCTGTAAAGCGTCTGCCAAGTAATTCCATCTTTTGACATCTGAAACTCCCAGTTACGTAGTGCTGACCTGCAAAATGATTATGTGCACTGTTGTCAGCATTTCCCATTCTTACAACTATCAGGCTTCGGTTAAATTGGAAGGGAAACACAATGCTGTAATTGTACTAATTGTATTCAAAAACTATTATTATACTGTGCAAATATCAAGTAATGTTTTAATATGCGCGCCCAGATCATAAATGAAAAATTCCAAAGTGCACTACCATGGCAGTCGCCCATACTAGCACAGGCAGACATTTCCTTTTTGTTTTTAAATCAATCAAAACACCCCAGTGGCGATATGGCCTCAACTTTACAATTTCCAACTACCAACTCAGAGAAGAAAAATGTTCACTCTTGTAAGAAAAGGACAGACTGTTTAATTCCACTGTGCAGAATAAAGAATGAAGCATAAACAGAATGTTGAAAAATGAAGATAAAATGAAGACAACACTTCATTATTACTGCCTCATATGGAACCAAAGAAAAACACTGAGGTGATCAATGCAATTCCTTGTGACAATATTATGCATTTTCCCAACTTCTGAAACTGTTTTGAGTTATAAAAACCACATCAAGCTGAAGGTGAGTGTCCTCTCAAAGACTGTATGACCATAACTATTCATGGAGAAGTATGAGACTGTCTCTGAACTGTTCCCTTGGACCGGTAAAAGTATGCATGACAGCATACATCATATTCTACAAGATCACAGATTTGTTAAATAAAAGCACCTGGGATTCCTGATTGAAGCCTTTGTTATTGTCGGCTGCTCATCATAATTTTCAATACAGGAGTAGAAGTCATCATGGACTCTGTGCATGACTTCAAATACGGGTATGATCATCAAGTTTTGTAAACTTACTCAAACACACATGCACACACACATACAAATATGTAAACAAACAACAGAAAACTTTCTAGAGATCTCCAATTCATCCAATTCATGTCTAATGTTAATTTTTCAACTGTACATACTTTCCATATCCTCGGGCATGCCTTAGAGTGTAGCAAGATGGAATCAACCAAACACCAAGGTCAATTGCAAACCATGCTTTCCTATTTGAAAAAAAAAAAATGTTGCATAAGACAGCATAAAACAATACTTGATACATACAACAATAAACTTGCATATTCAGTTACATGTTTTAACACTGTAATCAATTTATAAAAGTAAATTAGAAACATTGGCAAGAAAAAAATCAGCACAGTCACACAAATAATGAGTATAATTTACATTATAAATTTCCATTTTCAGTAGCTAGCAATTAATAAGTTTTCAAAATTTATAGTTTTCAAAAACTGTCTGACTGGTAATATACATTTTTTTTAAAGTAATATTTTAAAGAAGTGGCAAATATATAGCTGATTAATAATACAAGAGAAAAATGTAAACTGCATACAAAATGGCAGAAATGTTACAATCTCAGATAATTATGCTACTTTAAGAACAAGAGAAAATGTCATGGATATGTTTGGAGGTAGTGTAGAAAGGAAGATCAGTTTATCTTCTTTAGATAACAAGAGATGGACTGGAAGAAATGTTAGATTGTACAGGAAGAATCAGGAGATGAAGGGTCATTATAGCTGACCTTCAATACAATGGCAGCAAATGTATCTATCAAGCCTGAATGAAGGACCCAATATATTAGTATTTCTGGAAATGATAACTTCATATTATTTGTGACAGTGTACAAGAAAAGGACCCTTCTCCCCGCCTTCAGGCATTCTGGGTAAATAGGGCTAGACCTATATTTTATAGACCAATTGGCACTCGGTGGGTGATGTGGTCAACATCACACCAGCCAATCATTACTTCCCAGGACTTTACCCAGTATCCATTTGAGGCTTGGTCAACCTGGAAGCCAAGGTCATTTTTTTTTTAAGGCTGGCTCCGTCAGGACCTGAACACACGACCCTCTTATCCACAGGCAAGCATCTATGTAACAATGACACCACAATAAATGAAAGCAGATAAATAGCTGACTTACTTATCATCATTAGTATGACAGTTTAGGGCAGCACTGTCTCTACTCAAGATGTCTTCCAACTTGCCATAAGGTAGGCTGCGTCCCTCAGAGGAAGTCACCACAACTAGGCCATACTGGCCTGGATTTACCCATTCACTTGACGTCCTAGAGAGAAAGAGAGAGAGAGAAAGAGTTGAGTCAAGAAATGACATCACAGCACTCAGGGCAATCCCATAGGGGCTTCGTCCCCATGCTAATGGTGCCAATCATAGTCTAGTTGTATGTACGTCTTGTCTTTCCTCTGAGTGTAGTGTGCAGGCCGAACCCTCAGGTCACACCCAGATGCATCATTCTATCCAGCCTCAAGAGGGACAGAGACAGACAGAGAGAGAGAAAGACATTTGTTTTTAATCTTCTTCTTTTTCGCGTTCACCAGCTGTACACTCTGGCGGAAAGTTCTGGTTGTTCGTCCACACCTGGACTGCAGTCCTGCTCCAGAACCTGGGTGTTGCGTATGCATCAGTTTTACAGATCTGATTCACTTGAATGCAGACTGTTGGTTCCTTGCCTCTCAGGCAGATGCACTCCGACTTCAAAGGAAGCTACCAATTAGTCGACTCTTACGACATCCTTTTTGGTAGGCAGTGGGTCTATTATTGTTTTCCCCCCACAATGGGGCCCCGGATCCCACAAAAGAGGTAACAATTTTGGTAAGCATCTGTGGCTAAGGAGTTAAGTAGATGGTTTGTAATTCTGAAATACCTAGTTCAAATCAGCTGCAGGTGATTTGGCAGCAGACCATTTTTTGTTATTCTTAAAATACTATTTATTAAGAGATAAATGTTCAGAAAGTAATGGCAAACTACTAACATTAAACTGCCTAGTAAAACCAGAAACAGTCAACAAATGCTAGGGCTTGTTAGCAATGTCTCATAAAAGATAGGCATAGGTTAATAACTCCTTTGTTAACAATTGAGTACAGAGTAACAAGTTTTTGCTACCTTCATCATAATGTCAGAAGTAAAACATAAACCAAAAAAAGGAATAAGAATGGCCAAACAAAAGTCCAACAACATGAGAAAATAATATACAAAGAGATCAACAGTACAGTAACAAAAAATGTTATCCTTTCAACCCCACTAAATGGTGCATAAACCTGAACAATAAACATGCAATCAGAAAGCCTGACTAATGCTCTGGAGATAAGGATAGACAGAATAATTGACTGCATTTTATGGAAAGATTATAACAGAGTTTCAGGAGAGATTAGCGATGAAAATATGTTGGTACCTTTTCATATTGCCAGATTATAGTGTGATATTTTACAATAACCAATAGGAATACAAGACCAGTGATGAAGTCCTCCCTCATCCCCCTCTTCCATCCATATCACAAAGACCGGTAAGAGCTGGAATTTTTTCACGTGGACTTGGACTTCTAGTAATTCCCTCTGGTCTCTGGGTAGTGAGATCGGATGTCCGTGTGCATTTTTGCACACTTAAAAAATCCCTTGGAAGTTGGAAATCAAAAAGAGTAGCTTAACGGCACTGCCCGGGCAAGATTTGGAGTTAAAAATCTACCCAAAGTATTTCAGGATCCTCGCCAGTGCTACAGAGCCTGTGCACTGTAATGAGCTTCTTTAGACTTAGACTTGAGTTAGAAGAAGAACGGAGCACTTACATACATACATATATACATACATGTACAGATTTATTAATTAGAATGAAATGTTTTAAGTGTTATGTGTGGTGTGTGTGTGTGTGGTGTGTGTGTGGGGGGTGTGAGTGTGGGGGGTGTGAGTGTGGTGTGTGTGTGGTGTGGTGTGTGTGGTGTGTGTAAAATCTATTTCATTGAAATGAATTTACCTTTACTCATTGATGACTATATGACTTACTTTCCATTTGTTCCGATCCAGTACAGCAAACCATTTTCATCAAAGTCACTCTGATGTATAAATGTAATTGCAGAGTCAGGTTCTTTCAGCTTCTTTACGAAATTAAATGTCTGCCGATCAAAGTCATACCACTGTTTTGCCACCTGTGAATAAAGTAATTAATTAAGCCATCGATATAGTACATTCTCATCTTATACAAACTCAAATTTTTTTTTTTTTGTGGTCACACATTTCACGTCTTACACAGAAAAAAGATCAGTAAATAGATTCAATCCTAGGTTACACAACATTCACTGCTGTGTTTAATCATACTGCTTCATATTTACAACCACTGTATAGTCTGTATGCTGCTGCTCTTGAAATTATTCTGCTGGAACACTTCATTATTTTCCCAGACAGAAAACAATTAACAAGTGACAGAAAATGTTACAAAGGAAAACAATTCGTCAACACAAGGAAAAAGATTATTGCTGACAAAAGAATTAGCAGAATTAACATTGTTGCTATATTAATTCACATATGAGATTCATGTGAAGGAATCTTTTACAAGAATTATGAATACCATTTTCAGTAAATAACGCTCCAAGTCAGCAACTGTGGTCAGTGGTTCCACTTTCAAGCAACGATCTGTGCGATCAATCAGCGTGTTCTCTCCAGGAGCTTTCTCTAGTCTAAGGCGTAACCTTCTTGTTAGAATCTGGGGGGAAAAATTTGAATTATTATATTGGGCTATGTTCTTGAAGAGTTTAATGTAGTGTATTGTTTAAAGCAACTCTTTCTATATAAAAATGTCATAGATTATCATTTTATTGCATTAGAAAGAAGAAGAAAAAACTGACAATCCACACTGCCTTCTAGTTGTGGAAATGTAATAGCTGATCAGAGAGAAAACTTCAAATCAAATTGTGCAAATATTAGGAGACTAGAGAGATCTTTAGTTTTTTCCCATTTTAGACTCACATTAGTGGCACTTGTCAACTTAAGCCACTGAGTGCCTACGTCACGTTATGTGACGAGGCCAGGTTTACTTCTTGCTGTTAACATCGCACACTTAGGACACTTGCTGTCATGTTAAAATCATGATTTTTGCAATGAATTTAATTGACACCTATAGCCAGTTCATTTGTCTTATTTTAACTAAGGAAACAACTTTGTAGTGTTTATACTAAATATGTGATGAATTTTTAGCATTAACACCCATGTCAGTGACAATTTACAAAAATTGTCGTCATGGCAACAAATTCTCAAAGCGATCGGTGGTCATTTTTATCATTTTTCTGTTGCTGCACAGCTTTTCTTGATTTAATTTTCTTTGGAAAATAAAGGTGAAGATAATACTGAACAGTTTGATGACTCTGGCTCTGATAAATCTAAGTGCCATGAAAAATATCATCGACAGTGAAACATCAGCATGTCGCTTCAAAGTCAAGTCTAACTAAGACTCGACCTGCAGTTACACCTTCCGAAGCAAACACTAGTGCAGCAGTTTCCGATACTGACAGTTCAAGTAAAAATATTTATTCAGAGCCTGAAGATTTTGAAGATATTGTGTATGTGCTGCACGTGATGAAGATATCACTGCCGCTTTTGATGCAGAATCATCGCTTTTGATGCAGAATCATCGTCATCATCTGATGAGTCCTAAGAAGATTTGCCACACCACCCACTGGTTAATGACTGCATTGTGATGTGAAAGGCTTTCCTGGAGAACCCCAATTTACAGAAGAAAGTGCACGTACGTATGTACATATGTGCGTGTGTGTGTGGGGGGGGGGGGGGGAGATAAATGTAAGAATCCAGAAATAAAAAGGACTGCAAAGTGACCATGACAAGTTATTGGTGTAGTGAATTTCAGGTGCCACTTTGTATTGAAGAATGCTATGATCTGTACCATACTATTGACACATCTTGGCTGTACAATGTGATAAATGAGAGTGGTATATATCTCTTTCTTTCTTTTTAGTTGCACTGAATTGAATTGCACACCATTTTATATGTTGATAAAACACCACAATTTCATATTTAATATGTAACAAAATTTAGTCTGTATAACAGATAACAGGATTTTTTCAGATGTACAATGAACAACTATAACAAACTGATGAATTGTTTCATACAGATAAAGATAACTCAAGTGAGCCTGCTGAGCTCAGGGGTGTACTACCTGCAGTCCATAACCAGATCCAGGTAGGTCATAGGAATACACGGGCAACTTCTCAATTGCTTCAAGGGCTGAGATCAGTTTTCTGGTCAATTGGACAGCCGAGGTCACCCCGCTGTTACAAATAAATTATGTTTACAAATTTCATTCCATTTCAACTGATAATTTTAATATTTAGCTCTAAAGTCCACTATTTTTGTTTAATTATACATTTCAAAGTTGAAACAGTTCCTTTCAGAAAATGAAAATCCAAACTTTGTGACCTTTATATAGTTTACTTTACAAAAGTAGCAACCCAAATGTGTGAGTTGCTAACTACTTAAATATACAAAGTATAACTGGTTTTACAATAAAAACACAAACATAGTATATCATATCACAATCAGTGCTACTTATCACTGCGGAAATATTCTTTTCATATAAAACAACACTTATGTGCTGAAGTTAAAAACAGCCATATTACCAAGATTCAACACAGCAAATTAAATTTAGTATGATGTGTGATCGAATGAAATCTTTCCCGTGATTACTACAATCATATGAAAGGTATATAAGCAGGTGTAGTAGGATGAAACAAAGCAAGGTTGAGAAGTAACTATGTCAGAATCATCAGAAGAGGTATTCAAATATGTATTTTACTGCTTGGGGAGACAGAAGATACTGTCCGCATGGAACTATGGTTGCTCGCTGGAGCCTTTAGTTCCCACTATCATGAAGTCTGTGCAGGTGTGAAATCATCCCTTTAGAGTATCTTAAGGGTCTAATAAATGACAGTCTTATGGTGACAGATCGAGACTGTGAGCTGGATGTGTCAGATCTTCCCATCTCTTTCAGGTAACACTTCCCACATGTCATGACATGTGAACAAGCACAGTCATGCAACAAAATTACAGCATGTGGAAACATACCAATTCACTTATTCTGCACGGTTTTATACAGTATGTGCAGTGCACCTAAATGGCACTGATATTTACAACTGGCTCTTTGAAGTCTGTCTACAAAATCCTTTCACAATTATTTTAAAATATGGTCAGCAAAACCGTACCAGCTGAAACCTTCATTTGAATACTGTGTTTTGAAGATCAGAGTGGCTTCATTGTATAATCAATGTTTTGCTGTCTGGCTCAAATTGGCAGCATAATAATTCATCACTTACCACTTATCACAACAGAAATGTGTTACCCTCTGTTCTGCAACACAAGAGGCTCATACATTCTTCCTTATATGATAGTTTATCAACATCTGTGACAGCAATTGTGAACACACCATAATTCTGATACCACCATTTGAACTGTCTCAAATGACATGAATTTCCTGTGTCAGCTAATGTGAGATACAAGGTGATCCACCCTTAATGCTCCATTAATTTTGTCTCATTTGCAACAATGTATGCCTGATCCAGCCATGGAAGATCTTTTGTTAACTCATGTCTTCCTTGCAGCCCACAACACAAAACATGTCACTATAGAGTGCCAGCACGGCATTAACATCGACTAGTCAACATTCTTCATTTGTAAGAAATTGAATTGCTTGACTATGAATAATTATAAACTAGCCATGTTATCAAAAAACTGCAGCAAAACTGATCATGTAATGAAACATGCTTATTTATTCAATGATCTGTTCTTTTAACAGGGCTAAGACTTGACCATGGGCAGGTTTCATGTTATCACACAATAAATAACATTATTCTGACACTAAGATCTCAGATCTTCTACTTTGTATAAAATATGGTCGGAAAGGAAATACTCAGATCAGAAATTCACAGTTCATTGAAAACTAACCTTTATAACTATCTCCATTGCAGGTCTTAATGACTTACTGTGAATCAGTAAATGTGTAGCTTGCTATTTTTGCTTGCAAAAGTTGGTCAGTGAGTTATGTGTATGTACACAAATATTTGTGAATATGTCTTTGCAACAGAACTGCATTTTTTTTTATGTCTTCTTTTCCTCTTCCTTCTTTTCTTCTTTTTCTCTTTCTTTTTTTCCTCTTCATCCACTCGTTCTTCTTCGGGTGCTTGATCTGGAGCAGACATGCATGATGACTCTCCAATCCTCTCTGTTACTCGATACTTGGATATGCTGATGTTTCTTTTGTTATTACTTATGTCCACGAGTAAAGAAAATAATAAACTTTTTCCACATATTTTTCTGTCTTTCTCCATCTTTCTAGACTAGTATTTGCCCACAACTAGGCTAATTTCTCTGCATACACCATCTCTTCTTCTGTTCATGTAAGTAGGAAAAAGACTACACCACAGACACTAAAATCTGAATCATGAAGTTGAAAATATTGACTTACCCATCCTCTGTGAGGCTAATCAAACAGAGAAAGAAACATGTGTGAATCTACCCCTCAGACATTTAATTATTAAATGCAAAAGGATAACTTGTGCAAGGTCATAAACTGCTCTTAACTACACATCCATTTCTTTGTATTTTAACTCACTTTAATTAGATTTGCTTGTCATTTCTCAGTTTTTCTTATATTCCATGCCGTGTGGAACTGGTAGTCATGTCTGTCCACCTCTTCTGATTCTACTTTCAACCATTGCTCACACAGATGTTCCTGTGTGCTATGATGCCAAACTATCCAGCATTTTAAGTTCTCTCTTGGTCCCCCTCTGCCTCTCTTCACCTCAAACTTTCACACTGTCATGACACACTCTGGCTGTCCCTTTCTTATGATGTGACCACTAAATATACACTGTCTCTTGATGTCAGTAATCCATTCTCTTCAGGGGTTAATTTCTTTCAAGACATCAATACAATTTTGTTTTCAATCTACCCAGGGTGTCCTCATCATTCATAAATTAAACCACATCTGTGCAAATTTCCAGAAAATTGCTCTTAAAAACTATTTATTCACATTTTCCACATTTCGGTATAATTCTTCTAGAACTACTTCTACTTGTGAGCTATAGAGCACAGGCCCTCCACCAAGCCATGCCACCGGCTTCAGTTTTACAGCTAAACTTTCTAATGGCATCAGGTAACCTCATTCTTCTTCTTCTGCCTTATATCCCCTAATGGAACACAGGCCCTCACCCAACTCCCGCCAAGTCGTTCTATCTTTCGCTATTGCATATAGCTCTCCCCATGTTCTCCCCATGTTCTTAACTTCACTCTCTAGCTCCCTTCTTCATGTAATTTTTGGTCTGAGTTTATTTCTATGCCTCTGTGTGTTCCAGTACAAAGACATTCTAGTTATATTGTTCTCAGGTTTTTCTAAAGTGTTTCCTATACAACGCCAGCACCTTTTCTTCATCTCTTGGGCACTGGAGCTTGTTTAGTTCTCTCCCAAAGCTCAATATAAATGATTCTATCATCCCATTCAGTTCCCTCTTTTCTATGCAGGACCAGTTAATGAATGTTTGTAGTTCATCGGTAACTATTTAGTTGTTCTCTATGTTTCCGCTCCACACAGAGAGTACTGATTTGACATTAGAATTAAGAATTGTAAGTTTAGCATCAGCTTTAATCTTTTTCTAACATCCACAAATTTCCAAGTGAAAGCTCCTCATGCCTCACATATTTTATTTTAAAATCTCTATCAGTTCCCCCATCTTTATCTACATTGATTGCTACCAAGACAGGTGTACTGCACCACTTCTTGTAGTGGGATACCCTTAAGAGAAACCAGATTATTTGCCTGGTCTATTCTCATTATCATTCCCTTATTGATTTGTTAGACCTAGTTGTGATCTTGTATCATGTATATTTGCCTTGAATTTAATTCTGTGGGGGGGGGGGAGACAACCTTTATGATTCTATGATTATTTTTTAAATATATTTTTCCTTCTTTAGATACAACAAAGTCACAATAAGGTAACATAATAGTGAACTATATTTATCCAACAATACTCACTTTTCTCGTTCATGATCATGGAAAACCGTTTTGAAAATATTGATACGACTCCTCATTTGCTTCTTGGATACCTTGGAAGAGCACTCATCTGTGGACTGTATGTAATATTCATAAAGTTAGATAAATATACAAACAAAGCTTTATAGGAAAGCAGTAGAATCTATCATGGTATAAAAGCACAGAATTATACTCTTAGTAATATCAAAGTGTTACAATACACACATACATATATGTGGCTGTGTTTGTGTATAGATATTTATATACACAAACACACACTTTTCATAGTTTTCTTAAAATGCTCTGTGACAGTTACATTTACAAGCATTCCTTTTCCACTTCCATGTTGGCGAAATGGCCCATAATTCTCATCCAAATGTTGCACAACCATGTTTACTTGTATTCATCTGCTGGTTTGGTAACACATTTTCTTCATTCATACTGTGCAACATCTGAACTACCGCAGTATCTTTCTGACTTCTTTTCAACAGTCACCACTTCATATTATGTCTGTGTTGAATAAGGAATTGTCATCCCAGCACTCAGGACATTCCCTTAAGAGTTCTGGCCCCATCTTCAGCAGCAAGAGCAGAGTTCCAATTCCGATGTTACCAGTGACATTCTGATTGAGTGTTAATTGTAGACCAGTTCCCCTGGTCACTCTATGTATATTATGGAGCTAAGGGAACAAATGATGACATTTTGTTCTTTGGTGGTTGTCATTTTAAAATTTTTTTGAACTTTTCATTTAATCATTTTTTTAAAATTTAGAAATAAGGATAGAAAGGATTAATTGCTCCTGGCAGTATCTGAAAGGAGATCTATACTGTAGCCCAGTAAATTTATAAATAAGCAGATAACTAAAAGATATTATTTAATTAAAATAATGAGTTTTTGATATTTGATCATAGACAATTTTTTCACAAGAGACAATGATGGATATTCTTTTCTTTGGCACAGGAATGGAGCAACTATGCTATGAAGCTGGAACTATGATTACCTGATCTGATCATTATATATATATATATATTTTATATATATATATATATATATATATATATATATATATATATATATATATATATATATATATATATATATATATATATATATATATATATATATATATATATATATATATATATATAATGGCCAGAAAATGCTTCCTGTTCCACCACTATGTCTTTTGCTAATGTGTTGGATAGGCAAACACAATCCGTTTCACAGTGCGAAAAACTGGAACAAATCCAGGATGGAAACTCTCTGAAAAGAAATATGATGAGGCATTGCATTGTGGTCTAGAACAGGTGATTCATACCTTCAACTTGTTTACCCATGACAGACAACTGTTATGAACACTGGTGCTTACCTATGAATATTCAGAAAATCTAAGATGACACTACGACAGTTACACGATAACTAAACGTTTACATTAAAACATGAAATTCTCACTTACACTACTAAGAATACCAAGGAGAGTTTGCACCAAACCACTATTGTAGAGTTCAAATGATGATATTGTATGTTCATCCTTGAGCAGAATCACAAGCTCCTCCAAAGCACTACACATCTCCTGGCACCAAGAGATACCTTCACTGGGTGGCTGTTATAGAAATTGTTCCATTTTAACATGATATAGCCAAACAAACAAAATATAACACAACGTAAAAACTCTACTGTCAGAAATTAAATAATTACTGAGATAAAACAGGAGCAAACTTGTTAAAAGTATTACCAATAACTAGATACAGTAGAACCTCGCTTAACGAGCACCTCTCATAACGAGTAATTCGCATAACGAGCAAAACAAATTGTAAAAGAATGACTTGCTTAACGAGCGACGTTTCGCATAGCGAGTGGCGAGACGCTTCGAGCATTGTATTCAGATGACTGAAGGGACCAACCTCACACTCAACGAGTTTTGGAAAAATCACTTCCACATTGTTGCCTGCCTCAAGATGATCGACAAGGCGGGTGAAGGGGTTACCCAGTTAACCCTAACTTCTGCTTGGAAGAAGCTTTGACCGAAGAGCGTTGTCGATTTGTGACTTTAAGGGGTTCGAGACAGTACATGTGGAACCTGTAGTTAAGGAGATTGTGTCTTTGGCCATTATCATGGGATTGTAGGTGGATAACAGTGGAAGAGCTTGTGAAAGAGCACAGCAAAGAGCTGACCAGCGAAGAGTTTTTGGAGTTGCTTTGTGTTGCACAGCAAGAAATTTGGGAGGAAAGTTTGTCAGAGGAGGAGGAGGATATGGTAACAGAAAAGCAACAATCTTCTGGCGAAATAAAAGAAATTCTGAAAACATGGGAAACTGTTGCATCTTACATTGAGAAGCATCACCCTAATAAGGAAGTGCCTATGGGCGCTGCAAATTTTTTTTAATGATAATGCTGTGTCGCATTTTCGCCAAATTTTGAAACATCAGCAAAAACAAATGTCTCTGGACATCTTTCAAGTAAAAAAATAATTAGCTTTGTTTCATAATTATTTCGATTTTTTTTTTCTGCAAATCGAATTCGCATTCCAGGTGGGTTCGTTTCGCGTTTGAAGAAAAGGTGAAGATGATTCACTCTCCTTAACAATATATGTATATAATTTTCTTTGAATAAACGTTATACATAGAATTTTGTGAGTATTTTTTTTTTGACATGGAACGCATTATCGTATTTTACATTAATTTATATGAGAAAAATTGTTTCGCTTAACGAGTTTCGCTTAACGAGTAGGATTCTGAAACGAATTATGCTCGTTAAGCGAGGTTCCACTGTATTTGTTTTCTGTAACCCACACTGTTCTTAACTTCTCTTCTTCTTTTGTCCTACAGCTTATGCAACACAGCGTCACAGAGACGAGTTATGTGATTTGCACAGATTGTATTTATGTCATATTGCGATTCTGTAGCGTCTCTTTTACTTCCATCCACCCATCTCTTCCTTGGTGGGTCTGTTGCCTTGTAGCCTGCTGCTTTCAGGTAGTCCGCTATAATTGCTGGCTGATTTTGTTTAACTATGACCAGATGACCAAACCATTTGATTCTTTGATGCTCTATGAAATCATTCACCGGTACTGAAGCTGCTATTGTTTACTTCTTCAGTGGAGACACACACATACACATATATCTATATGTGTGTGTATGTGGACAATAAACAAGAGTGGTGACAGTATACTATCCTGTCATACCCCAGATGAAACTTAGAACCAGTTAATCATGCCTAAGGTTGTTCTTACCGCACATAAGGTTGTGTAATAGAAAAGCTGCGATGTTGTCTAACAAGAGTCCATTTACACCATTCACTTCTAGCTCTGACCAAACCTTGTCTCTGCTTACCCAGTCAAAGGCTTTTTATTGATCAATAAAAGCAACACATAGTTGGTACTTACTGTCTATGGTTTTCTCACTCATCTGTCTCAGTGTAAAAATAACATCAGTGCACCCCCTTCCTTTTCTAAAGCAAAACTGCGCATTATTTAGGAAGAGTTCCACTTTTTATCTCACTCTTTGTTCCAAAATTCTTGCATAAACATTTCCTACGTGGCCAGGAAGAGATATGCTTCTGTGTTGACCCCATTCTTTCTTGCTGCCTTTACTTCCCGTACCGGCACAATTAAAGATTTCTGCCAGTCTGCTGGTGCCTTCCTCTCAAGCCATGCCTGCCTGGTTAAAGGTAACCATTTGATACCCATTCCCTGGCCGGCTTTGTTGGTTTCTACTAGAACATTATAAATTCCTGTAATTGTGTTGTTGGGGTTTCTCTGACTGCTTCTCTTAGCAATACAGATCACAATCAAAAAAGATATGAATACCTTGATCTGACTGAGCTGACGAGCAAATGCTGACTCCAGCTGTTGTACTATGGAGTACAGCTTTGAAACAACACCTCGAGGTTTGGCTTCAGCTGCTCTGAAATATTCTTCATAAAGTTCTCTGGCAGTACTCCTGACCTGAAACAACAAAATGATTCTCAGATCAAAACTGTTCCTAAAACTGGAAAAATATTAGGGAAAAGTTACACTTCAGAGGATTCACTTCAGCTGCACTTAACACGTAAGAATTATCTTAGACCTGTTTATGTGCTCTTTCATGTTGTTTGATAATTTGGAGTTTTACTTTTCAATAATCCATTTTTTTATTTTGTCATAAATATTTTCTTGCTTACTAGAATAACAATTATATATATATATATTTTAATATTTACACCTTGCTATAAAGTTATCCTCCCCATTTAGTTCCCACAGTCTCACTCAATCACAGACAGCTATTTAAGGTTTCTTTTTTTTTTCAACACAAATATTGTTTGAATACCAGAGTCATCTGAGATTTTAATTTACAGCTTCTACATGAACCAATCCAGTTATTTTTACAGTGTTAAAAAATGTTTAAAAATCTTAATTTTACTTGTTTCAGAAAACAGCACTAAAACAACTATTCTTAACTCTGTGTATGTGTGTGTGTGCGTGTGTGTGTGTGTGCGTACATAAACACAAAGACATATATATATATATATATATATATATATATATATATATATATATATATATATATATATATATATATATATATATATATATATATATATATATATATATATATATATATATAAGATGTGAAGAAATACCAACCTGCCATTAAAACTTTGTAGTAATGTTTATGTCTCGCATTATTTTTTCACTGCACCACAATTGAAAATATGTGATGCTTTTTTAGTTCCAAATAAGAACATGAGTTGTAGCATGTTTGAGGTTGTTGGACAGGCTTTCAGCCCAATATGGAGGATAAGTATGTCAGCATGTTTAGCTTCAAAGTAATTTTTGCTTCTGATAGCACTCTGCTCATACAGTTTCCACACATGGACGGTGGTCTACAGATTCGTGGCTAAACTACTGAGTTAAATGCATAGTGCAGCATTGTGAGGTGTGTTTTACATGTGGAATATCTTTAATGTGTGCAGTGTTGTCTCGTGGTATTCAGTATGGCAGGTAGCCAGTTTATGTGTAGGCTGGCGAAATACCTTATGCAATAATTCTGCACGTGTATGGGCAAACAATACTGACAGACAACTTACATGAACGTCAAACTGGTGACTTTTTGCTTTAGTGCCTCTAGCAACTGCCTTATGCATTTACTGCGTGCAAATATTTCTGGACTGTGCCAGAACTAATTGTCTGTTCACCAGGTTTTCAAAGAGACAGTGGGGGAATTTCATTTGATTTTCACTAGAATAGAATGGTGCAAGTATGGGTGACCTGATTCCAGTGATACCAAAACCTTGACTACGACTGCAACATGAGTTCAGTGTCACAAGGAAGATAGTAAGTGATACCTTTGGTTTGGTTTCAAAGATCATTAAACATACCAGAGACCAATCAGGTACTTCAAAAATTAGCATTCACAGAATGGTTTTGTGCTGCATGGGAAAGGTTTTAATGGAGAAAAACCAAACATGAGAATGACAGGCACACTTAATAAAGCCATTCTTAGTGATGCTTTTTCATTCAACTGACCTTATCACGGATAGCATTTTTAGATTTGAGTTTCCTGCTCTTTTTGCCTCCCCAGCCTACAGCAAATTCCTGTCCCAGTGTTGTCTCTGCGGTAAATGAATGCTTGGTGCCTCGGTTGGATTCAAACACAAAACCCATCAGATCCTCCCGTAGAATGGTAGCCTGAATATTTACAAATATGCATGTCAAACAACAGTTTACTGCAGTTATTTCAGGCAAATAGAGTTTTATTTGCCACACGTCCAGCCTGAGACAGGAGAAATAACAACAAGCAGACAAGGTGAAAAAACATCTAATAAAAATGGCAATGTGATTTCTGAGAGAAAAATCCAAATATCAATCTCTGACATATAAATGTGGTGTAAAATTATTTGCATCAATGCACACATTAGCAAATATGTTTGCATACTTTTGTTTAAGAGCAAGCTCAGAGGAACCAATTAATAAATCAGCGGTAGAATTAAGGCCAGAACAACTTTTGCAAGCACACTTAGATTATAGTTTTATAGATCTTTTTAGATGGACCTTCAGGCTCAAGTCATGATCTAGTAGTGACCATACGTAAGTCTTGGCACCTCTGGTGGCTGCCTTATGCGTCTGATGCATGAGCGAGCTGTTAGATTTTACACAGACTGCTGAGTCTGACTATTACCAGAGACAGCGGAGGGCATTTTGTGTTGTTTCACTAGTGCAGGAACAGAGCAATTATAGGTGACCCATTTGCAATGAAGCTGGAACCCTGACTGACTGCCCAAAACTCATGGTCAAGACATAGCAGCTTTCTTTTTGCATCAATGCTAGCCATTTTTCTGAAGTTACCTCCCACACAACGCTGTTGGTTTTATTGTTGTTTTACCCAACTTTCTTTTTCATTCTAAGGAAGTAACAATTTCTCAAAAACATGATGTGTTTATTTCTACTGACAGTAATAATACACAACACCACTTGCTACAATCTGAGTATGTTATCCATATATAATATTTTCACCATGGAGTCTAATGAACAACCAGGACTTTCTATCCGAGTCTACAACCACTAAATGATAATTAGTAGAAGAAGAAAAGATATCACAAAAACTAACCTGCTGACCATCTGTATTCTGAATCTGCAGTTCTCCGTCCTTTTTACACATGAGTGTCCAATTACCAACAACAAGTCTTGTAGGACCTGACTTTGTCAGAATAGGTTGGCTAGGAGTTCCTGTTTTAATCTGGCTACGAGCTCTTTGTAGCTTATCTAAAAACTCACCTCTATTTTCTGAGCAAACAAGAAATAATAAAATGCATCAAAAATGTTATGGTTGGGAAAATGATAGCAGATTGATTTGATAAGGTGTCAGTTTAGAATTGATGATGTTTCTCATGATTAAAGAATGCATTTAAATAATGTACTTCTACAGTATTATCCCACACAAAGTAATAAGGTATTTACAAAAATTCTTACTGTAGAACACTTGTTTCCTTGATAAACTAGATACTGACGCAAATGTCAATTACATAACGCCCTGCATTGTAGATACAACTGCCATTAACTGCCTTTATTTTACCACTTCTGCGATGTAGGGGGTTTTTTAGCCTGGGGATTTTCAGACGCATGGCTAGTGCTGTCGTCACCACTGTGAAGGTGGAGATTTTTTTGGGGCCACCAATTTATAAAAAAATCTACAGCCTTACCTAGGATTTTAACCTGAGTCTCCCACTTAAGAGTCCAGCTTTCTAACCATTCAGCCAGCTGCTCCTTATTGTAGATAACTGTCCGAATTACTTCACAAAAGTAAAGTATTCAAATGATTTGAATTACTTTTATGACAACATTGGGCCACTCACATATGTACTGATATTTTTCTCCTACAAAAATAAACTAACACATTTTATAGAATATTCATAAATTATAGTTTGTCTTTTGCATTTTTCATGACCTTACAGAGCAACTGTCACCAAGAATACTCATTTAAAAAACAAAAGTGTATATCACACTACACAACATTTATTTAGATAGAGAGTACCTGAGCTATCCGAACCACCTTCTGGACTTCCACTGGAGTACATTGTTGCCAGTTTGCCATCCAGAATGAACCTGAACCAGCCATTGCTGCCATTGCTGAGTTCCAGAGCAGTTCCTTCACTCCATAGATACAAGCAGTCCCGGCCACGAACAATGTACCAATCTCTCCAATGATATGGTCGTCCTGGTACAATTTCTGTGGCATCTGACAGGTTAGCATCTTCTTCTTCCTATTTTTTTTAAACCAATCAAGAAATACAAATAGCAAACACAAATAATTTGTGAGAAAATGCCTACTTTTTGTGTGTGGCAACACATTTGGGTAAATCACGAGCCATTTCACAATTATGGTAAAATTCTGCATCACTGAACAAAGTAATATAAATCATGTTTCATCAAAAGCTGTGTGTGTCTAAATACTTTTGTACTTCAAAGGATAAAGAAGTCTCTGTGTGTGTGTGCGTGTGTGTGTGCGTGCGTGCGAGTGCGTGTGTGTGTGTGTCTGTTGGTGGAAGAGTTAGAGGGCCATAAAGACAGACAGATAGTAATGCACTGGCAATGAAAGCACACAGCGGTGGAGAACTAACTAGAAACAGAGACCTTAAACCATGTGCTGAGAGCCACGTTCTGTAAAGGGCCTGCTGATGATGACAGACAGAAAGCAGCTGAGCCACACTTGAATTATTGCATTACCATAACACACAAGCTGCAAACACTGTGTGGTCCAGGTTATCAAATATTTACATTATTTTTTAATAGCTTTTTTCACATCAAAAGTGTCAGTTATCACTACATTTACAAGTTTATATCTTTTCATAACATAATCTTGTCTGCTTGTAAATAATGTCTCTAAATTCAGTTTTGAACTGCTACTTGCATATTTCATTGTTCTGCTTATCCATGGTTTTTCCTCCATTAGTACCCTAGCTTCCACGCGGGTTGTGGGGTTGCATTGTGTCAGGAAATGGGGGTGGTGGTGGTGGTTGCAGAACAGAGGGGTTGAGTGCACATAGTAAATGTCAATTAATTAGGGGTTCCATCAAAGCCAGAGTAGTGTACCGGCCCAAAGGCAGATACCAACAGTCTGTATACAAATCAGCCAGATCTCCAAAACAGATGCACACACACAACTCAAGTTCTGGAACACGATTAAAGCTCAGAAGTGGAACAACCAGAACTTTCATCTGAAGTTAACAGCCGGTGAATGCAAAGAAGACTGCCCTAGCAATATTTAGAGAGAAAATGCCATGCTTTCTAACCTTATCATCTTTCGATTTGGATCCTTCATCATCAGTGGCTTGTGGTCCTGCCAGGTTCAACACCCTGGAAAACAAACCCAGTCTAGCAAAATGCTCTAGGAACACTTCCTGACATTTTAACATCAGATCTTGCATAATCTGCAGGACAGTCATGTGACCATCATCATCATCCTGAAATAAAACAACTTTAGTATTATATATTATGCTATGTATAAAACAACTTACATACTATAAACATAAATTGTATGTGTGTTTGTGCATGTGTATGTGCAAATAACTACACGACAAACAAGAGAATATAAAGTACTGGCTCCAAACCCAACAAAATGAGCTCCATTAATTCAAAAAAACCTTAAGATGAATGTTGCTGAGAGAGGCCAACAAGAAGATTGCTCATAGCAGAATGGAATAAAGACTATGTGACAAAAAACAACCCAAATGGATGATCATGATGATGATTTTAATCACAGCTGTTTTCTTGCAGTGTACAGAGCCAGCATCTTTTTCTTTAAGGAATATTTGTTGTCTGTGTTACTGTAATAGGTGGCAAGTGTGGTGTGTACAGGCCACTTATGTTAGACACTTTGCTGTGAGTACCCCCAGCACCATTTTTTAAAATTATTATTACAGTGGTCCCTCAGGTCACAAACACCTCTAGTCACAAACGCATTTCATGGCTTTAACACCATGTTTTCAGCTAACCAACAGCAGCACTAGGTGTATTCAGGCCTGCGCACTGCAAACACTGTTTGTCATTGTGTTGTTCTCGATCCGGTTTTTTCTTCATTAAATTAACCCTCATTATGGCTTGTGGTGTCCGTGGCTTTGGCGTTGCTAGTCCGACTCATAATTCCAACATACCGGGATGGAAACCCACAACTGGCAATGTGGAGTTTTATCATGGTATGGGGCGTCGCAGGTTGACCCAACCTAAAATGGTTACCAGGATGTATGTCCCGGGGAAATAAAGACGGCTGGCGTAATGCTGACCACATTACCCACCTAGTGCTGACTGGTCTGTAAAAATATGAGCGCTCTTCCCATATGCCCAATGCGCCTAAAGGCGTGAAATGGGATCTTTACCTTTTTAAACTTTACCTTACATAAGGGCTCCCAAGAAAATGAAAAGTCTTAGTGACAGTGGTGGTGTAAAGAAAACTAAGTATATCAGAGTAGCAACAAAACAGGAAATAATAATTAAACAAGACAATGTTGTTCTTGCTTCTGATCTTGTCAAGCAGTACAACATGGCAAAATCTGCAGCCTGTACTATCGTAAAGAAGAAACCTGCGTTAAATTCAGCTGATATGACTAAAGGAGTGACTATGTTAACGAAGCAAAGGTCACAAAAAAAGTTGAAAAAAGTTGAACAATTATTGTTAGCCACTTCCTAGGATATACACGAGGAAAACACCAGAAATAAATATAACTTTGCCTGATGTTATTATGGAACAGGACTCTCCTTCGAAGTCGTAGTCTTCCCCCTTCTCCTTTACTACCTACCTTGTCAGCAACTATCAACCATGAAGGTACACTTATACTGTATATATTTTTGTCCCACATAATTCCATATAAAAGTGCACACAAAAAAATGTTTCTAGGGCTTGTGAACAGATTACCTGAACTGCACTGCTTTTATTGGGGAAAATTGTTCTGGCTTGTGAAGATTTCAGTTCATGAACGGAGTCAAAGAATAAATTAAGTTCGTAACACAAGGCACCAAGGTAATTCAAGCAAATTAAACAACATTACAGGATTTTGAATGTCAAAAAATGATAAAACCACTGATGAACAAAGTATTCATCATTTTTTCAATTCTTCCCCTTTAATCAATCTTGTGTTACCCAAACATAGACAAAGTCCTGAATATGCCTTGACAAAGTAATTTTTTAAGGTATAATTAAGAACGTACCTCTGCATCCAAAACAATAGACAAAACCTCAGTAAGGGATGATGCAAAATTTGGTGAGGAAAACTCAGGACCTGTCATCTCAGCAAGAAGATCTTTATCAATGTAATGTAGCATTTTCCTGATCACAGACAGGCTGGCTTTCCTGTAAGAAATGACAAATCTCAGTAAACATCATGAAGCCTGCATGTTAACATTTGTAATTTCGCTTAATTTTTGTTTTCCAAAAATGGAGATCTCCAAATCTGAGAAATTTGTATAAATAAAAATGTTCAAGGAATGTGAACAAAAAGCATAATTCACTTGCATTTATCTACCTATATACTTTTATCATCAAGCGCCTCGCCAGACAGCAAAAGTGTCCATGTCTCTCTGCAGATCTCAGTCCTTGGTGTTCTGGTTCAACTAATGACATGTCCTATTTCTGTTAGTTTTTCTCTGCCTCTTCTTTCACTTATCTGTCAAATCATCACCATGTTCGCTAATGTCTCTCTTCTCATCACACGAACAGAGAAACTCTTCTCTTATAATTGTAAATGTTACACTTTTCAGTAGCTTTCCCAAGCAATCACTGTAAGTTACAGCCTTATAGAAGAACAGGTTAAAAAATACTTCAGTGCTCTCTTTATTACAGTCAATGAAAGTGTTGTGTTGTTGTCCTTCTGTTATTTAGACCCTCCTGACTTTGCCTATTACATGTTTGTTCTGGTGACATGTGTCTAACCATTTTCATGTAACGGAATGAAGCTATGCTTAGCCTATGCAGCTCTTAATCTGTGTTTTTAGTCTAACAAAATATCAACAAATTATTAATTGGTCACATTTTACAACATGCCTGTTAGGAGACAGGGGGTCTATTCTTCCACAACTGTGATTAAAAATGACACAAAGGCATGCTGAGAAATATGGAAACAGGTATGCTCCACGCAGAGTGGTGAGTCTCATGTAGTTAGTGTCCGATTGATATTTTCTCCAGGGAATGTATGTATGTCTGGGACAGATAGTAAGACTGGCTGGTTCTGTACAACATGGTTGTAAACTGATCCAGGTCAAACTAGATGCTGTCAAGGGTGAGAGTGAACAGTACAGAGTCACAAACAGATCATCACTATCTGAAGAGAATAGTGCAGTGATGTGACCAGAGGATCTGGCTGACACTCAAGACTCCCTGGAAAGGCAAGATGAACAAACTGGAGAAAAAAAACTGTGCTGATTCCTGAAGATGGGGACACTGCTGTAATCTCTGTTCTTAATTAAACTCTGTTAATTCTTTCAGTATTATTTAACTCACTGTACGCTATCCCATATTTTTATAGATGGAACCTTTCTCAATTTCCTCATGCAGAGATTTCTATTCTATCCACCTATTCTATCTAAACTAGCATTTAAATGTGGTCCTGTAGTCGTAACTTAGAAATGGCTACTCTAAAGTACAAGAGCCGGGATGGTTGGGGAGTGTTGAAGTAACAACAGCACGGGACTGATAGAGTTAACCATTTCGCTGCTATGATGAATGCATACGTCTGCTAAAGACGTAATAACACATTTTCTGTACCCTAACAGCTAAGGACGTAATAATACATTTTTAAATTTTCTTACAGATTGCTGAGGACGGTAATTCTCTGGGGTGAAATGGCAATACACATTACCTAAATCTGATAACACTGACCCATTTAAAACAATAGAAACCCTTATCACGTGAGTTCAGGTGTATTTAGATGCTTTCTGCGTGATCCTGTTGCTCTGTTTACCACAGAAGTGTGGACGGTGAACTGAATATTTTTTGCCCTGAAATATATTTCTGGTTTTTGCGCATGAAACTGGTTAATTAATGTGGTTGAAGAATTAATGGAGTTTTTTTTTAAAGAAGTAATAGTAAGGATTACTGAAATGTGTGAGTTATGAGTTGGGTTTTCTTCACGCCACACCGGCGGATATGTGTTCTTCTGGCCGTGAGCAAGACTGACCATCTGACCCAGCCAGCTACATCGACTGGATTGAAATGGATTCCCAATGATCAAAAAGAAGATACGGTCACGTACTGACATGGTGATTAAAATTAATATTTCTTGTCTACTATACAACAGACATGAATATGTCTGTATATCAACATGTAAAATACTGGTCCTGTTTTTAGTTCTTTTTCATTTGAATTTCTAGAAAATGGGTTTCACGTCTGCCTTACAATAAAAAGGTCCTGTGTTCAACCCATACATGACTTCTTTTTTTTTTTTTTTTTGTAATGGTAATTTTACATTTTAGCTCTCAGCGCTCTCCGCAATGGATCACCAGTATTATTTTTTTTTTTTAGGATTCTTCTTGACCAGTTCTCTCTCTCTCTCTCACTAACCCCCCTGGTAGGGGTGAGGGGGATTTGTCAGTCACTTTTGTGGGGCAGTGGAATGGTAAAGGTGAGGTTTCTTAGCATCACCAAAGTGAGTTTGGCCTGTCAACACTCGGGCCAACCACCCACTTCCCTAGGGTGAATATGTTTGGGTGTACAAAATATCGCCCACACCGCTGACGCATTTGGAGGGGTTATTTGAAAGTATTCAGCACATGGGGAAGGATCAGCGAGAGTTAATAATTTAATAAATTATGCTAACAATTTATTCGCTAATAAATGTTTGTTAGATGTTGCAATTATTGCGATTTTTAAAAAAATTTTAATATAGCATATGCTGGTTTTTTTTTTATTACACAGTATGCAAGCACAAATTACCTGATTGATGAGATCATAGTCACATGGAAAACATTTGTAAACACAGGGAGCAGGTGTCGAACATAAATGGGTGAAACTTCAGGGTCACCCTTAATCTCACTGGTCTCCACTTTCTCCCCCTCTGACTCCTCTTTGAGATCTTTATCTGATGTTTCCATGTGAATTGCTGCTGCAGTTGACTGAGATGATGTTGAGGCACCAAATAGAGCAGATGTTCCTGCTGATGATGAAGGTAGTTCTCTACTCGCAGGAACCATATATTCTCCTGAAAAATTATCATTTTATTTTTCAAACATATTTAATTATAATAAACAAATTTTCCTCAAGGAATGCAACAAGTTTAATTATACATTTAAAGATGTATAGGGGGAAAAGTTGCCAATTCTCGTAATTAAGAAGTCTGACTAAAGACTGCAAATTTATAT
>CAJHNH020000450.1:0-25000 GCA_905116865.2 Candidula unifasciata | reverse complement strand
ACACCAATTAAACAACAGGTACAGAGAGAGTTAAGTAAAAGGATCTTTTTCATGCCCTTGGGCGTAGTAGGTGGCCAGCAATGGCATGTCTAGCCGCTACACCATGGTGGCTCCCTTTAATGCTGAGGTATTACATCATTTTTCATGTTGAATGTTGTTGAATATTGAATTTAAAATCGGCACCACAGCACTCAGGACATTCCTATAAGAGCTTAGTCCCTATATCCAACAGCAAGCAAAGAGTTCAAATTCCAATGGTACCAGTAACTGTCTGACTGTATATCCGTCACGCTTTTCCCTTAAGTGTTCAGTGTCGGCCAGATCCCCTTGTAACTCCTGGCAGCACTTTCTCTACAGACCGTAATAACCTGTGCTAATAATTTTGCAAACATATAAAAATAAAAAGCTTAGTCTTAGTCGAGGTTTTAACATCACAGCAATCAGGTTTCTTTATACTTGCTCAGTTCCTGTGCCAGTGCAAATCAAATGAAATGTCCCTCAATGTCGCATTTGAAAAACTGGTGAATAAACAACTAGCCACGGATCATTCCAGAAATATGTGTACACAGTAAATGCATATTTTAGCCAACAATCGACACCAGAAATTCAGTTTGTCGTTGATGGAAGTAGTCGGGCACGATAAGTTGGTTACTATACACACATAGAATTATTATATAAGGTATTTCGCCAACTCACACATAAACTCGCAAAGGGTCATACTGAATACCACGTCACAACCATTGCACTCATGAAAGGCATTACACAGGAAAAAACGCAGCTCACAGGGCTGCAACCAAGCACTAAACTCAGGCAGCAAAACCTTATGTGGAAACTGCATTAGCAAAGTCCTGTTGGAAGCAAAAATAACTGCGAAGCTTAACATTCTGCCAAGCATTTCCTCCATTTTGACTAGAAGTAAAAAAAATTTTTAAAAAAAGGAAAATAAAAGGCTTTAAATTGCCAATTCAGAACACTTACTTTCACTATCTGTGGACGACCAAAGCAGGCAGCATAGTGAAGAGAAGATGACCTTAGACCTCTGTTGACATCAGCCCCACGCTCACACAAGAATTCCACCTGTAATTATTATCAATATAAACCAGCGCTGGCTCTCCAATGCTTACAAAAATGTTAAACAAACTGACATAGACCAGTTCTCCCACCTTCACACATGAACTCCAATACACTAATAAGAAACACCAGTTCACTCATACTCAATTAAGAATTTAAAAAGAATTTAAGATTCAGCAGTCTGAAAAACTAATTTACGATCAGGTGTACATGATGAAGGTTCTATAGGATCAAGTGGATAATGCAGCTGAGCACACCAAGCATCCATTCATATGAGAAATATTCAGCAATATTCTCAAAAAGACTATAATACTCATAATTATCTTGCCATCGGCACCACCAAAATGAGAACACTTTACGGACTGCTCAAGAAGAGAATCTAGCACATGCAGAGACGTGCAGTGATCTCACTATTTAAATAATTCCTTCACACAAAAATTTTAATAAATCAACAATATACATTAGTTCTCATGTCTTCAAGCAAGAATCGAATATACAATGGGTGTTGATATCATTTAACCGTTTACAGGAGTGAAAGCCTGTTCAGTTTAAGCAAGATATCTGAATGGTTTAGTGAACTGTTGCCTGTGTCTCACAACTCTAGATGTCACCACACTCAGACAATAGAATGTCACAGAAAATTATCAGGGAAGGCTAACCCATGCAACAAATGTTTTGTTCAATGTTCAATGTGCTGGTCGAACATACAGGTTTTCACAATTCTGCCAAAGATATGATGAAATATAAACACATACATTTTATTAAAATAACTAATGTTCTCATTAGCAGTTTCTAAAACAAAAAGTTTTTTTGTTTGTTTACACATACACACACACACAAACAAAAACAAACTGTACTATAAAAATACAAATATCAAGACAACAAATTATGTATTATTACCATTTCCTGAGTACCAAATGCAGATGCCCAGTTCAGTAAAGTCTGTCCAACATCATCCATGAAGTTGACTTCAAATCCTTTGACCCAACAAAACAAAAAATGTAAATCCATAACTTTTTTTTTTATTTATTCCACTTAACAATGCACAATAAATGTTAGTTCATCAATGGCTTATTTTTCTCTCAGTAGTATTAAGCAGGATTAACAAATGTGAAATGATATCACAAATAACACCTTATGACAATTAATGATGAAATTTATTCAGAAACACAAAATTTATCCCAAAAAGTCAAATGATGTGTTGAAATAAATATTTAGCTAAGCTGTAAAAATTTGATAAAAGCCAATATTGTGGTTTATTTACTGCAGTGAGAGCTGTTGCAGCAGTGTAAACAATCAGTTCCAGCCTACTAGATAATTTAAGTGAACACATGGGTGAAGAAAAGACTAAAAAGTCTTTTCTCTGAAACCCACATTCCAAAATAATGTGACACAAATAAGACAAAAAAAAACAATTTTTGATCAACTCTATGAACAGTCAATAACAGTATAAGCAGCTGTGAAATGAGTGAACAAACATCAAAACACCTGGGGTATTCCCAACATTAGAGAGGTAAAGTGAACACGACACCAAGTTCAAGTCTGAATATCATACCATTATCAACAGCATCAATTAGGGCATCTGTATCTTTGCTGCGGATGCAGTCAATTAGCTGTCGATGAGATCTGTCACTGGAACTATCAGTTCTTCGTAACCCTGGCAACCTACTAGTGATGGTATTTACTCCTGACTTTGGTAGTGCCTGGCGGCCTTCAAATAGCAGAACAAGCAGAAGATCCACAAATCGCATTGTGTCCAAACAGCATCTGGCAAATTATAAGAATAGTCAAAATTACAATTGGTTCATGGGATAACACATATATTTATTATATGCGATATTTAATCTAAATATATCACAGGTCAAGCATATAAGTTCTGTGATTTTGGTAACAATCACTGTCCTCTAGCAAAGGAAATGTCAGGCTAATTGAAAAATGAAATCACATTTATCATATCTTAGAATTATTTGCCATTTGAGAATCATGACATTGTTAATCTAAATATAGCTTGTGCTCAGAAACGGAAAAGTCATCCTTTAAAATTACTGGTGTTGTATTTTCTAAATTTCACAGTGACAAGTGTGAATTATCTTTTTAGTTCCACTTAATTGATTTCTATTTCTTCTATGTTCACTTTTAAAAAGCCAACTTGCCACTGTGTTGTGGTTTATAGCTCAGCTGTGATGCCTGTATTTCAATCCAAAACATTCAGCTAACAGTTGCTTTTATACGAAAGGGTTGTGAAGGGGCAGTGTGTATATTTCCCGCCCCCTAAAATGGGCCCCTGGACCCCACACAGGGATAATAGATTTCATTTGTATTGAGAAATAATATTTCCCACTTGCAAACTAGGACGAGGCACCGTTGTATTACTGTTTTTAAAAATCATCCAACTGTGCAGATTCCTGAACTATGTACAAAATGTGAAGATTTCACTACAATATTTAGTAACGCAAATTTCAGTGATTCTAACTGGGGAAAATGCAGGAAGACATACAGGTAAGACACTAACATATGATGACTAATGACTGCTGAAAGTTGGGGGGAAGTAAGTTAAATATCAAGCCCACATACCGCTCATCCCCCTGCAATCCACTTTCAATAGCTTCTGGTAAACTTGAGCGAAGGAGATCACGAGTAATACTTGGAGACCCTCGGCACAGAGTGGACAGCAAGCTTATCACTGTTGAGACGCTGGGACTTGTCTTGCCATCACCACTTACGGAGCTCTTGCCTGGAGTGGATGTTGTTGATGCATTATGAGCTTTTTCTCCAACACGCTGAAGTCGGGACAGCAAATCCTGAATAAGACCGTGATGGGCCAAAGGAGCTGGATCTAAGGACCTTCGCGTGTATCGGTCAGCAAGGGATGCAAAACACCTCAATGCACCATCTGCAACCTAAATTACCCACACACACACAAAAAAACATTTTTATTGACAATCTTCACAAGGAAGTACAAAGTAAACCATGCATATATACATCAGATGTTATGACACTACATAACAGGAAATAATATTGACAATATGCTAGTATTAACAACACTGAGCAGTGAGTGTATTATTTGGCTGGAGTGCTAATGTGCATGTTGTATCCTAATTTTTTTTATATACATATTTACAAATTATCTATTGCTTCTTTTCAAGTTTCACAATTACATGTTGCAGGTTTTAAAACTATCTCCATTTCTTAATTTCTTTTTTAAAACCTTGAGACTCATAACTGCACCCCCTCACCCCCCACCCCTTTCTTTTTTTTACCCAGTTGTTCTTATTTCATAATCAAATGGTGTGATTCATAAAATAGTGACACTACAACAAAGGGTGAAAAACAATACACAAATCCCATTTACGTGCACATTCATGGTACTTCCTTGGAAAGCATAAAACACATATATTCGGAAAATACTATAGAGAAAAAATATGTGTGACTCACAAATGGGTCATCGTGATCAAGAAGCGTAGACAGAGATTCTATACAAGTCTCCAATGCTGCATCTTGAGGCTCCATCTTACCACACAGTCGTGATACAACAGTCATGGAGGAGTGGAGAGTATCTTTGTGAACCTGTTACAAACAAACAACATACTTTCATCTCAGTAAGCATCATTGCAGAGATACTGCACAAAAACTACTCTTGATGCTCAGCTGGCAATAAGCACAAACAGTTGTGGGAGGCCAAATTAGATCTGGGATCAATTTTAAGTGTTTTGTCCTGCTTATGCAGAGATGTTAATAGTGCCTCCTTTTGTTGCAAGAGAAATTGACTATTCCCACACAATGCATAAATGACAAGTTATATGTATGTGCACAGCATGTTTGGATCACCTCAACAGTCTCAAAGAAGAATGGTCAGTTTAAACCCCTAGATGACAATCTACATCAGACATTGAGTCCCAGTAAATTGATCACTGTGTCCACACACAAAAGCTTTTAGAAACTCTAGAGACACAATTTAGCCGATTCACTGTTGTGTGAAACTTTAATTGTACTTCATCAAATGAAACCATCTTCCCCACAAATCTCTAGATACGCATGAACCATATGTTGAAACCACCCATGATATGTTGTGTTTAGGGGTGTCTTGGAGGACATGATATGTTGTGTTTAGGGGTGTCTTGGAGGACAGGATATGTTGTGTTTGGGGGTGTCTTGGAGGACATATGTTGTGTTTGGGGGTGTCTTGGAGGACAGGATATGTTGTCTCAGGTGCATATGGCTGATTCACCAATCTTAAATTCTGTGTATATGTGGCTGCCAAGTCGACTGTGCCCTGTTCCTTACCATTTTTGTTTCTCTTAATCATATTGCTTGCATTATCAACTAAACAATACATATATTTAACATGCATTTACCTGTGAGCCGTGTTCTCTAACAAATGTTAGTACACAATTCAGACCGCCTGCTTCAAACACTGCACCAGATTCCCTTGTGCAAATCAATTCCAACACCTAAAGATTTTACAATATCATATAAAAAAATTAAAGTGTCAATGCAAACCCTAAAGATTATGATGAAGAATCAATATCACCACACTCAGGTTCTAAACATTAGCATAAGTTGCTCCTGACAGAGTGTAAAGTGTGTGAGATGGCAAGATGGTCCATTACATGTAGGACTGTTCACATCTATGACCAATGTGACTGGTTCCATACCTGATTTCCCATGCTAACAGTCTAAACCAAGAAAGTTTATCAAGAGATGTGCCAACAAGATTCAGGCTGTCTATTTCCTGCAGCATATCCTCTTTTTCTATCTTCAATGCTTCTTTGATACTGAGATAATTCTGGCATATTAGCTTTGTCATTGTAATATATCTGCATAAAATGTATTTACATAACCTTAAGATCTTATGCTTTAGCAAGTGGCCATCCATTCTGGAATGTGGATTAAAAGCCAGACAATATTCAGTGGCAGTCTGGATCTTCATTCTCATACTGAAAGTTTTTTGATATTCTGTTATATTAGGTTGTCATCGCTTTATCTCTCTCACTGGCTGACAAACCAATCCTGATGTGTTACCATGCAACAGATCCATTAGTATACACTACTGCCATCAATTCCAGTATAAGAATCTACCACATGTTTAATTTAGGATTCCTTCTTCTCACTGTATCACTGTCTGTACCTTTAGGATGGTAAATTTGAAATGTATATAACATCTCTAAGATAAGATAAATGAAAAACCAAGAGTGAGTACTTTTCCATCACGTGTTTGTCTTCAAGAACCAGAAATCTACACTAGACTGATAGAGTAAAAAAATAACTTTGATCAGGACCTAAAGAAAGTGACTTGTATCTGCAAGTGTCAAATAATGTACACATGTAGATCTGCTGGAAAGGGATGCTAAAATTCTGAAGCAGAAATTATTGCTTTGAAAAAAATATTTTAGGTCTTTCCATCACAGCCCAGATCATCATTATCTTCACTGATGCAACTCCCCACCTATTTATTATCTGGCATTTTCCCACCATTTGAAGAGGTAGTAACATCACAAGGTGTCAGACATCAATCAGATTCACTTAACATTCCACCAACAAGTCATATATTTCTGATGATCAATGTGTAGATACAGGTTTTATACTTGTCACACTCAGCTGAAGTAATTCTGATCCTCTGTAACTTTCTGTTATAATTACTGCTGTAGTATGCATTTTATAGTACCTGTGTTCTGTACATGCTCAAGTGTCTCTTTTTAATAGCATTTCCCGCAGATCAAATGTCAAAATCATACATGACTATCTGTATGACTGCTTCATGATGTCAGATACTTTTCAGTAATCATTAGGACTAAACTGTGTCAAGCATTATACCTTACTTCTTGTTCTAACTCTTTTCTTCCTTTTGTATCATCTTCCCCGATTTCATCTGCTTCCTACCAGCCTCCAAACAGAAAAAGTTTCCATTTTATAGTCTTTGTAATTGATAAAAAAAACAAATGATCCATTTGGTAGAGCAACCATATCAGATTAGAAGCAAGTGCTGTTCCCTATGGCAATCCTTCTATCTGGTCCTGGCAATCCTTCTATCTGGTCCTGTCCAACCTGCCTACTAGCCAGCCATATTTCATGACTTCACAAACAGTAGATGTGATCTTCCCTTTATAATCTAAAGGGGGGAGGCTAAAGCATTTATGGATGCTCTCATGCACAATTTACAGCCTGTTAAAACCTAAAATCTGTACTTTAAATCATAAACCCTATCTGCATTTCATGTGTTTATTATAAATGAAATATTAACTCTTTCAAAACCGTGACCAATAGACAAAGGTTAAATTTTCATTTGCCATTATGACTACAATGTTTTAACAGTCACATTGGCGGGCCAGGTTAGTGTGCAATTCTTTATTTATTATGACAATCAGTAAAAAAAACTTTCACCGGAGTTATATCGTTCTGAACATTTTCCCCACTACTTCCCTTGAAATGGTAATTTTGTAAAATTATATTTCGCTGTTATCTTTCTTGAAATCACATATCTATATATGTCTGGGACAATACATTTGTCTGGACCCCAAATGGTTAAATACTGGTGTTAGTATTACAAGGGAGGCCTCGGGTGCACTTAGGGGCAATGACTAAATATACGGCAGTGGTGGAAATAAAGATGAAGAAGAAGACAGGATATTAAATATAGGGTTTTAGTTAGACCCCTATTTCAACGAGGCATACATATATGGCAGTAGTAGAAACCAAGGTGAGGTAGAAGATGGGAGAATAAGATACTATACCAGGTGAGGCCGAGCAATTAAATCTAGTCATATATAGAATTAGCCTTCTTTTAAAATACCAGGTAAAACCCCTGAACACTATTTCTACATACCTATCTCTCTAGTGTTGCTCATTAAATATGCTTCTGGGGAAGTTTTCTTGCGAAACTACTAAACCAAGCAATGATCTTTTCTCTCTGCTGGATTTACTTCTTTTTTCTTCTGTGTATCTTAATATTCAGAACATTATCTATTCATATTCAGTACAAAGTGAGTATATTTTTTTTAAATCATAAAATACATACTTTAATGCACTGCTCTGCCAGATCTTTACTTGTGCGAGAAGACATCTCTGCCACAACAAGACGATTGCAGAGAGCTTTAATTGCCCCTTCCACTGCTACAATCCTTCTAGTGCACTCAGCAGACACATCCAGGTAGTAGGTAATAGCACGAGCTGTCACTTCTAGCACATTGTCTGGCGCACATTCATCCAGGAAAATACGGCACAGAGCTGGCAGAAATGTTCTCGGCGGACAGCTGCCCAATAAAACATGTTCATGTTAGAGCTGTGTTACATTCAAAACTGTACTTGAATGTTAACACTTACAAACACACACACAAAAAACAGGTTAATAAAATAATCTAGCTGAGAAATAAGAGTGCAAAGAACTTGGGGGAGGACAAAAGATCTAAGTGGATCAAAGGACATTCAAGATCTTTTTTTTTTTAAAAGGAGACCAGAAAATTGGGCAAAGTTTCTGAGATAGCCTTTTTCTTCATTGATCTCTAGTCAAGCACTTAAGCTACTGTGGGCCATACATAAACTGGGTTGTCATATCAAGGTTTCTGAGGTTTCCCCACAGCTAGACTGGCCGTCTCTGCATCACCTGGTGGTAAAGTGATGTATGACAAGCTAGATATTGTGAGGGCCCTTTGGGCGCGAGTGAACAGTGCAGAGGCACAGACAGATCATTACGGTCTGAGGAGAAAGGCGTTGCGAGGAGTTACCAGGGAACCTGGCAGATGCTTAACACTCAGAGGAAAGATGAGACGGATATTCAATCAGACAGTTACTGGGGTATTCGGAATCAGAACTCTTTGCTTACTGCTGAACATGGGGACGGAGCGCTTATAGGAGTGTCCCGAGTGCTGTGATGTCGATTAATAATTCAACATTCTCTCCATGATTTTCTACACTGTAGGTTTCTTCCTCTGACATAAAGGGCCCTTACTCTGTTGAGCTGCTTCACATGCTAGTCTGCTGGATCAGCTTCCACGTTATCTCTAGCATCACAGAGAGAACCGTGAAGAGCTTCCAGCTGTGGTGATCAATATGGCCTATAAATGCATCTACTTAATCTAGAATTTACTTTCTTTGTTCTTTTTTTCAGGACTCCACTAAGACTGGCCCAAAGCCCAGCTGTAAAAGGAGGAGGGTCTGGCTAAACATGAGTGCTTCATGCGTCTCTGGAAGTAGTGGGAAACCATGAATCAGTCAGATGGCCCGCATGGGGACCTCAAGGAGGCTGCTCCTCCAGCATACAAAGGCACAACAGGCTAATCACCTGTTTTTCTTTAACTATGATTATAATTTACCAAAGAGAGAAAACTGAATGGATGTTTACAGTGACAAACTAGCATGGCTTATAGACTACAATTTATGCATCATACAAGGCATTAACAAGAAGGAAAACGAGGTAATAGTGAAGTTGAGAAATGCAAAATTAGGAATCCTGGCTTTGACTGAAACCAAGAAAAAAGGGACAAGGAATCACAGATTACAACAGAAGTATGCTGCTCTACAGTGATGTCCTTTCACTGGAGAGAGTCAAAAAAAGGATGTTGACTGTACTGTGGACAAGAATCAAGTTAGTAATATCAAAAGATGGAAATTCATTTCCGAGGGAATTATGGTGCTAGATCTAAAAGAAGAAGAAAAATGTTAATATTGTCACTGTGTAAGGACCAAATGAAGACAAGTGAGTAGATGTCAAAGAAGAATTATTTGAAGTGCTCCAAAGGACCATAGATGACTGTCACAATGAAATTTTCCTCCTAGAAGATCTAAATGCCAGAGTAGGAAATGATCACTCTAGATAGGGTGGAGTTTTCTGAAGATATGGGGAAGATGTTTTGAATGACAATGGCAAGCTAATTTTCAGATTCTGCAGGGAACAAAACCTAGTTATTACAAACACGAAAGTCCCCCACAAATGTATATATGCATACACAAGATGTGAACCTTCAAGGAATGAGAAATCTATCATCCACTATGCCATAATGGGGAGAAGTTTATTCATGTTTGTGAGAGACTATAGAGTCGTGAGAGGACCTGAGATTGAAAGTGACCACTATCTGGTCTCAATAAAGAGAACAACTGAAAGCTAACAAGAAACAATGAGGATTGAGGCATACAAGCTAAGAGAAACAGATTAAGGCTGGATACCAGGAGCTCAATGGCGAAAGCAACAGAAACTGAAGAAGAACCATCAGAACGCTGAAACCCGCTGGTGTAGATTCAAGAATACCCTCACAGCAGCTGCAGTAGAAGCATGTGGTGGTCCCAAGTGGAAGGACGGGACACTGGAAGGACACTTTAATGAATGGAAGAAATTAAATTGAAAATAGGAGAAAAGCTGCTAGGAACACAGCTGAAGAAATAAAGCAATATAAACAATATGTGACACTCAGAACAGAGACCAAAAATATAGTGCTTAATGCAAAACAGAATTCATGGAAAGAATTAGAGAAAAGTTGGAAAACAATGTAAGAAAAAATTGAGAAAATCTAAACTGTTCTACAAGACCCTCAAGAGCATGGGGAAAAAAGAGTGCCCGCTGAAATTCATAAACGATAAGAAAGCGCTCTGATTACTGTCACAAATTATATCAAGGACAGATGGAAAGAATACTTCTCTGAGCTCCTCTGTGTTGAGGAAAGTCATGACCCAGGATTAACGGGCTAAACTACAGAGGAGGAAATCATCCATGGGGATGATAACATCAGGATGAAAATTAAGCTGCGGAAAGCAGGAGAAAATGATGGTATAACACCAGAGCTGGTCAAAGCTGGTTCTCCAGACAGCCTGGTGTAGTAAAACTACACCAAAAGATTGAGAGATTGCCATCATTATATCTATATTTTAAAAAGGGTGATAACAGACAATGTGAAAAAAAACAGAGGCATATCTCTCCTCAGTGTTCCTGGTAAAAGTTACTCCAGAATTCTCAGACTCAGAAATCTGGCAGAACCACAGTGGCTTCAAAGCAAACTGAAGTATTCAAGACCTTATCTTCATATTTAGACAGATAAGTAAAACAAATCCCTTGAATATCAAAGTGGATTGCACCAATGTTTTTTGGATCTAGAAAAATGCATTTGATAAGGTACCCTGGAACAAGCCCTGGGACTGCTTGGCAGGGAAAAACATCTCAGCACCCCTGATGAGTCAAATCAAGAGTTTCTAAAAAAGTTGCACAAATTATTTAAGAACAGCAGACCAAAGGTCAGAAGAATTTAAGACCACCAGCGGTGTTAGAAAAGGGTATTTAGCTTCTCCGACCACGCTTGCAGAGTCACATGATTTGAGGTGTAAGCTGTGAAGGCTCAGAAAACAGCTTGTATTGGAGACTGTTGGTTCTGACTCAGTAAACATAAGGCCAGTGCGTGGGTGGCAACTGTAAAGCACCCCAGCAGGTGTGTGGTTAGTAACACAGTCCGTCTCTGGGGTGAACTGCCCAGTGCTTGTTGTAATTACATTAAAGGTTGATGTGTATGTTATGACAGTGCTGGGTTAGTTGTGTTTAAAGTTGACACCTCTGTCCTGGAGCTGACAACAAGCCATTGTCATTAAGGTGATAAGTAGCTCTCTGACACCTAGAGTAGTGTGTGGATCATCATGGTGGTTGAGATTAGTAAGGCTGTTGGTGATTAGCCATTCCTCAAGGTTTTTCTCCATGTAAGTCGTAACACCAGCTTAGTGAGTGACTGCTGAAATCTCCTACAATTAGCAGGTTATTATTTTCAGCCTTGATAACCTCAAGGTCAGTTTGGAAGGTAGGTGGTGAGTATATTTTATAGTGGGAAATATCTGAATTATTTAGCTGCAGCTTGACAGCTATAAACTTAATATTTAGCTGGTTGGATCTATGTAATTCTACAGCTGGTACTGAATTAACCATCTGTGTTGATTCCTCCTGACCAAAAACTGGTTGATATTTTCCGTTTTTGGAGACAGTTTTTTATTAAGTCTTCTCTCTAGACAGTTTGCAGTCCCCACCTGAGGACATTCTGTCTTCCCGGTTAGTGGACAATGCCTGGTATTTCTTGCCTAATAATATCCTAAAAATGATGATTCCACAAGTGGCAGTCTTTCATGTTTACAGTTCCATTCTGTGGATATGGATTCTCATAAGACTTCAACCTCACTTGCCTACATTATGCCAATGTTTAATACAGATATCAGATCCATCATTCATAAACAGAAAGATAAGATGTTCTGCGACATGGTACATCTCAGCAAGACCCACAAGCAAAGGTGAAAGGTGAGCGTGCCAGGCAGTTTACAAAACACTATTGTGTTTGTCAAAAGAGAGGAATTTTAGATAAGGCTTCCACAAATAATAATGAGTCACGTCACGCAACTTCTCCCTTGTACGTCATCAAAATGGAACATTGTGCAACAGCATAATTTGTCATCAGTCTCACTCTAAATTAAGAGATAGGAACCTGGTCTATCTGTAAACAAGTCAGACCATAGCATTTCTCAACAAAATTAGACTTGAAACAATCTCCACAGCTACAAGATTTTACTTTTTCTTAAGCAACTAACAGAAGAAAATATTTCAAATATCTACATCTGGCTTCCCTACAGTCGTGCAAAATTCACTGACATAAGGAGTTCTAATTAGTTCAAGCAACAACAACAACAAAAACAATTAAATCAGTTAGGATAAAGAAATGTGCCCATTATTCCAGCTGTAGTGCAATGCAAGAAACTTGTTAATTTTGTGTTATTTATTGAAATGATACTGTCAATATTTATTGGAAAGGTTTAATACTAGGTTTAGGCAAACAGATCAATGCAATAACAATAAATATATCACACAGCATATAATAAAGCTGTGACAAATTGCAGGACTTGCACATCATATTTTCATTGTCTGAATTCCCACTTGTTATTGTTTACACCGGAAGCTGAAATATTTGCGTCATATCAAGTGCCACGACGGATTGGAAAAAATTATAGTAGGAGGGGCAGGGGCCGACCGACACGAAGATGGGCACAGGATATAAGTGACTCCTTGAGTATGAAAGCACATGAGGCGGGAGAACTGGCGAGAGAACAAGTTTCTTTCAGGCAGACTGTGATGAGAGCGACGTTCTGCAAAGGACCTGCTACATGATGATGATGATGCTGATGCTGATGATGATTGTTTACACTCTAAAACTTTTTACTTTCGATCTGTCCATGTTTTTCTAGATGCATTTATTTGCTCTACATTCCACAGTCCAATGTCTTCTCATGCCATTCATTATCTATTACTCCCATAAATATTATTGAACATTGGCTAATGAAATCTGTTACCTTTCAAAGCATCTATCAACATTGTCAGACATCAGAAGAAGCATACAAAGCTGCTCCAGAGCTATAAGCTGCATTTCCCTCTCATCTCCTTGTCCCATCTGAAGCCACTCCAGAAGGGTCTCTGGATCAACATCAGCCATCTTCTTTGTAATGAAGTGTAATTTTACATCAGGTGACAAAAAATCAGCACTTTCATTTAGAAGGCGGTTAGTTTTCTTCTGAAACTGGATCAGTTATTCTGCACTTTGATTACTTTACAGTAAGCCTCAAAACATTCACGCCCTTGTTCTACCAGTGACCCTGAAAAGTGAAACTACTGTGTTAAAATAAGGTATGAAGAATATAATGTATTATTCTGAGTAACAAATCTGCAATATGAAGTAATGATATAATAAAAGACGGTTATGAAATTAGTAATAATGGGTATGCAGAAATTAGTCCGAAGTATGCACAAAATCTTAACAATGATGTGGAATACTTGGCACTGTATCTAAATCATAGGTCAGGGATTTCTCACTGCTTACTACCTGAGTTACCTGACTCCAAACAGACAACCAGTGTTCCGTCACTGGCAGACACCCAGAAACTACATTATTCAACCAGTAACGTTTGATGTGCTGTTTAACATCTCAACAACTCAAATATTATTTCCTCCACTTAAAATCCAAGCAAAAAGTATTTTTCTACCACACAATGCAGGAGTGGAGACCCTCTCTTTCTGGCAATGGTCATTTAGATATTTAAAACATCTTCTTTTTCTTCGATCCTTGTCTCAGAAAACTTATATCAGGAGGCCGGTAGCCTTTATGAAAGCTATTGCAAGCCACAGTGACCTGGAATCCACTGCAGTACAGATTGTTCTACTGAAGAGACTAAGTAAATCAGCTGTTGCGTCAAGTCTACAAACTGAGTGTCTCTTGAGTTAACAATTGCTTGTAGAACTGACACAGCATCAGTCAGAAAGACCACTCTGTTATATTTGCTGTGCTGTTCTCCATTTGGGAAAGAACATGCTGCCAGAAGTGCTTCTGCCTCTGCTCTTTCACAGACCATAAAAATACCATCAACTTAAATATTATCCTGTCATTTCTGATCAAACATTCTGATCAAGGCTGTTGCCTTGGTAGAGCCAGACCAAATTATATTTACTGGCTTTATATAGTGCCCAGTTTGACTGTTTGGGGGAGGGGGGCAATTTGAGTGTTAATGGGGAGCATTTTCATTTGAGAAAGGCTTAGGCGGGGCACCAAAAATGGAAGAACATTGCACTAGATCCCTACCCCTGATATAAAGCATGTAATCTTGATCGAAGCTGCAATTCATTCACATAAAGACATGAACATCTTCACTCAAGGCTGATGCGATAGATTAAATTAAATATCACTCGGTGAAAGTTCTATCCTATATAATTTTACTATAGTTAGGTAAATGCAACCAGAATATACCGACATATTTAATCACACTAGCTCTTTCAGCTGAAGTCTGGTATTATTTTAGTTTTTTGGAACCTTAGAAGTTGTATATGTAAATTACTCTTTTGGATTTAAGGGTTACATTAATAACACAATAAGACAGAATGACTTTTATAATCTGGTCAGAATATATAAGTGTAATAGCTGGACAGGAAATAAGACAAGAATAAGAACAATACATGTGAGCAGAGACCAAAAAATACATGGAGTTTCTTTGAATTCAAAAAGTTGAATGAAAATTATATGTATGAGTAAGACTGAGTGACCAAAAGTGACGTAATCAGAAATAAGGTCATAAGAAAAAACATCTGCATAGATCTAGTAATAAATATATTTTTTAGCACAGTAAATAAAACAGTTTTCCACTCAATGAATGCCTTGTAGTATCATACAAGGCAAACACTAAAAAAGAAGAGAGAGGGCAGAGCCCTTTCTAGACAAGGTCTGCAGATGACAGAGAAACTATATTATCAAGTGTATGTGTTTAAAGAAGTCAGAAATGTGTGAACCAGAGCCTTGTAATTGTTTCCATACTTAGTAAAAGAGGAAGCGAAGAAAACATTTCTTAACTCTTTGAGGCCCAAACAAAACTGTCTGTTAATTAAGAAGTTACGATCTGCCCAAACAACACTGTCTGCGTTGATCGTGTGTCTCGTACATTTTGATTCACATATGGCTCCGTATAAATGTCTTATGTTTGGAACTACCATTAATGTATTAAGGGAAGGTTACTTTAACATTTTTCTTTGTAAATAAATGTCTTTGCACGCCTGTGGGTGCAAACTGATCTGATTCATTGTTAGCGTAATTTTAAGACAGTGCATTTTCTGATTTTGTGTTCAAGTGGCCATGGTTATCAATGTTCCAAAAACAAGCATAGGCCAAAAAATGTGCTATTCTGTGGATCATGTTCTAAAATCTTTCAGTCAGATGTTTTCTAATGATGAAAAATTTTAATTTTTCGGAAAGTGATTTAGATGGTAAATGTACGCCAGTGGCAGCTGAGTAGGAAGCTGTTCGTTCTGATGAGGTAAATCTAAGAGGATCCATTTCATTTGGATGTCATAGATTGATAGTCACCATGTTTGCATCAAAAGGACAGTTTCAGGCGGTACCATACTCATACTATGGCTAAGCTGCATTGAATCATTGCAGCTACAGTGTGTAAATAACTACAAAGTTAATATTGTGTGTCTATAGGACTATAGGTCCAATTTTCTGCCATTTGTGCTTTAAAATTATGTTCAGCACTCTGTGAGAACCTAGAGCCTCTGAGTGAGAAACTCACCGAGAAATGTATCATCACTTTTGAGTTTGTTAGGAAACTGAACAAACTTTACAGTGTTATTCTCAAATTTGGATATTCACTAATCTTATGGCTGCAAAATCATGGTTAAGTGAAGATTTTTTTGGGTAAAATTTGTCTTTGTAAACATAACATCTGCTGAATTCTTTTTTCCTACTAACTTTAACAGTAGTAAACAAAAACATATCATCAGACTCAAAATGTACATTCACTCCTCTTAAAAAATATATATGCTTTTGTAGGGATTAAAAATTTGTCTTTCCTCAATGGCCTTTTTTTTTTGGCTCTCCTTTCAACTTCGGCCGGTAGACAAACATCGACGGACGGTTAGTCGGAGTTATGTCCCCTTGCTACAGTGCAATTACGGACTGGAGACGGCACAAATCAAACAACACAGTGAAGTCGACATGCAGACCCCGCGCTGCCACTCAAATTAGCGACCGCGTTCAATTACCGCTTCTTCCGACTCATTACGGAGTGGACTAGAGGGAACGAGACAAGTGACATAGTTACTGTGTGTCGGCGATAGACAGTGTGCAGTGCCCTAGGGTTAGGGTTAGGGTAGGGGTAGGTTTAGGGTTAGGGTTGCTACTATGAGTTTGTGCGATGATGAGATGCGGCGACACTAACCTTAACCCTAACCCACACCCTAAACCTAACCCTACCGCTAAACCCAACCCTAACCCAAACCGCATGCTGTCTATCGGCAACACACAGTAATTATGTCATTTGTTTCGTTCCCTCCTGTCCAGTCCGTAACTGCACTGTAGCAAGGGGACATAACTCTGACTAACCGGCCGTCGATGTTTGTCTACTGGCCGAAGTTGAAAGGAGAGCCTTTTTTTTCAACACCCCCCCCCCCCCCCCCCCCCCCCCCCCCGCTGCCATTTTTGAAAAGGGAAATTAATGTGAGTCACGTCGGCCAAAATTCATGGGCCTGAGAGAGTTAATAACGTAATGAACATGATCATAAAAGACACATTTTGAACCCAGCATTACTAAGGTGTAAAGTGGTCATCAGGTGCAACCTAGTTATGAAAATTCATTCCCACAATCTAACCAACTGTAACGTTGGTCTACAGCATTCATTTTCTTTTTTAAATTCCATACAGACGCATATAGTGATGAGATATATATGTAAGCTTCTTCCACGACTATTGGTCAAGTACTACTAAAGTTAATGCTACACTAACAAATCTTTCAAAGGCACATTCTCCATTTGAGCTCACATACAAAGTATAGTAATACCTAGAGCTTTCAGTTGGGCACCACAGATGATATATTTTAAATTTATCAGTGAGAGATAACACTGGACAACGATGGTCTCTAACTGACCTATTTAACTAATTTGTTTGTTTAAACTAACAGTAATTTAGTAATAGCATCCACTATTAATATTATTTTCTAATTTTCCTTTCTTCAATTGAACAAATAATACTAGGAAAAGATGTTAATTGTATGTTACTTTTAGTACATTTAAGTTCTATTGCATACATATTGAATTATGCATGAAAGGTGGGGGGGGAGGGGTGATATACCTTACTTTATTGTGACTGTAAGACCTGCCCACTGAGAGAAACTGAAACAATTTAATTCCATCCTCAAAATCCAGATAAAAGGAACTGAAAAACAAAACAACGTACGTACACTCGTACTACAGTGATCACAATGTTTTACTCAAGGTTGCTTTTTCCAAGAGGTTTGTTTTTACTACTACTGCAGTTAACATGAGAATATATAAAGAGATGCTCTCAATCTATTACAGAAGGTCTAAATATACCGCAACAGTCAACACGGCGTAAATAAACATATACGACTCAAAGGAAGTAGTAGTCCAGCTCGCCAGTGTCAGACAAAAACTTCAGCGTAACGTAACACGAACAATTGTGCGCTGTGTCGTTTGGCGGTTTGCCAATGTCATCGAGTATAGCCTAATTGCTGGCGTTAAAGAGTCTTTTAGTATTTGTTAAAATATGACTCATTGTAAGCTGTATTTATAAATATGAAAACAACGCTTACGTGACGACGGTAGATAAATAAATGGAATAAGTACCTGTGTACCTCTGTCATTCGTTCTATGATGTGCCTCGTTTTAGATCCAGCAGTTTTCTTTCCGGTTCAAAGGTTAAAGTAGACTATACCAACTGCCTGATATCTGTTCATTACTAGGGAGTAGGAGCTCAAACAGATGGTGCTCGTGTTTGTAGTGAATGGATAGATACTTGGACAAGTCATTGGTTCTTTCTTACAATAACAAATAATAACGGGTGTGAAGCTGACATTCGAAAGACATTAACAGTGGTCAAAGCGAGGTTTACTTAAAAAAAAAAAAACATTAAAAAGGCTTAGATACAAATGTAAACTGAGAATGATCAAGTCAAGTGTGTTTACATTTACTTTTCACCACTTTATTATGTCAGAACTTCAACAATGAATAAAATGATCATCAGTCAAAATCGAATCTTTCAAAAAAAAATGAAATAAGAGCTACCATTACTGAACTCTGGAATAGGCACGTGACCACGGAAAAAAGTTGACCTCCTGTGGCCGTTTTTCCTATTTATTACCTTACCAGCTGTACCCAGCCACGCGTTGCTGTGGCCCAGTCTGGCTCATGTTCATCATGTAGCAGGTCCTTTGCAGAATGTCGCTCTCATCACAGTCTGCCTGAAAGAAACTCGGTCTCTCGCCAGTTCCCAAGGAGTCATTTATTTCATGTGCTCATCTTCGTGTCGGTCGGCCCCTGCCCCTCCTTCCTAGTACCATGCCTTCTGCTATAATTTTTTTTCCAGTCCGTCGTGGCATTTTATATGACCAAAATATTTCAGCTTCCGAGAAAGGATGCTGTTATTAGCCAATTTTCCTTGATGTTCAGATCTTTCAAGATGTCAGTATTTCTTCTCTTCTTTGTCCAAGATATTCTGAGAATCTTTCTATAGCATTTCAGCTCAAAAGCCCCTATTCTCTTTCTTAAGAACTGGGAGATAGTCCACGATTCACATCCGTATGTTGCTACAGGGAAAATGCATGCTTTCAAAATTCTAATTTGTATCTCCTTGCTGGTGCTTAACCAAAGTCTTTCTGTTTAATCTTTGCATTGCTATGACCATTCTCCTTTTAATTTCTGTCAAACAGTCTCCATTGCTATTTATTATAGAGCCTAGATATTCAAAGTTTGTGATATTTTCAATTTCGTCATCATTTTTGTTATTTTTTGGGTGGCAGCCAGTTTTATCTGTTGACATTATTTTCGTTTTCTTTAAATTCAAGAACAGATTTTGATCTTCACTGTACTTTTGGACAGACAATTTTAAATTTTATATTCCCTTTACGCTGTTCAAAAGGAGGACTGTGTGAACAGACAGTAGTGAGATAATATTTAGTTTTTGTGGTAGCAGTAGTAGTAGTGGTACTTGATGGGTGATGTGGTAAATATTACACTGGCCGCTTCTCATTATATTTCCTCCAATTCATTTTAGTCTGGGCGGATGCCAAGGTCAGTTTTAAAAAAAATATTCATCGGATGATGAATTTCAAATCCTTCAGACAGGGAGAGAGGTGTAGTCGGTGGATTTGGTGGGGGGGGGGGGGGGGGGTGATGTTAGAAACTGTTAACAGAGAGAGCTTAAAGTCACAGAAACGGCCTTGCAGGCAAGATTAATCTGCTTATGGTAGCAGCAATAGTAGTATTAACAGAATAGTTGTAGTTGTGGCTGGACGGGTGGTTACAATGTCAGATGTCATTCGGAAGACCAAGGTTGATCCCTGGTAAGGTGATGGAGTTTTTCTGTAAGTTGCACAATTAAACATCCTAACCTGAACAGTCCGTGGCGACAACACTAGCCACGCGACGCTAAATCCTCTGGCTCACGACCCCCTGTCTACACTGACATAGAAAGGTGGTAAAACAGACAATAGTGACATTATTTTAGTTGTTGTTGTGATGGTAGTAGTTGTAGTACTGGTACTGATGAATGATGTGGTGAATAGTACACTGGCCGCATTTACTTCTCATTACCTGCTACCCCTTTTAGTTAGGGTGGACACGGATGCCAAGGTCAGTTTAATAATAAATATAGTCAGGTAATGAATTTCGAATCCTTCGGAGAGAGAGAGAGTAGTCGGTGGATTGTGTGGGGTGGGGGGTGGGGAGAGTGTGATGACAGAAACTTTTAATTGTTAGCGCTTAAAACAGGATTTTTAAAGTTTTCATTTCTTAAGATGTTTTTCCAAATATTTTAGTAACTCTACTTTCAGTTATTGTCATTTACAATTTTTTTTTTTTTTTTTTTTTTTTTTTTTTTGCTAGTAATTAAATAAATTCATTAAATTCTACAATTAAAGAACACCGTATTATTCATGTAGTTTCCCTAATTTCAAGAATTCTACAAATAAATAACACTGAATTATTCCTAAAGTTTTCTTCACTTCAAGAGGATATACAATTCGCTAAACCTTTTTTTGATCGTATAGTAATCTCTATATATATTTATTCAATAATTAAATTATTCAAGCAATAAATACTTTAATTATCTCAATTTATTCTATATTTTAAGTATTTTAAATGGCTTTTTAAGTAAATTAGTTCTAATTAGTTTTGAAATTGTAACGTTCTCAATGATTATATTATTATTATAATTATTATATTTTTTTTACAGCTTTCGTTTTTTTTAAACATATTTTCTGCAATTGAATCAACATAGTTAATTATATTTCGTTTTGTTAGTAAGTTCCATGTTATAAAGTGATTTTATAATAATGATTTCCGTAATTAAATTTAACCCCAATAGGTTTTTTTTTTAGTTTCCGACGTTTTAATACGATTGTGGCTAATCTATATCTGCCTGTATTCTATGATTAAAGTTATCTTACTTTTTTTGTTGTTGATTTCAGGCAGTTGTATTGGTTAGTGACACAGACAATGGAGCAAAGCCCAGGCTGACAATTAAAGGCCTGAACGCTTCCACTAATATCCACTATTTACACCAACAAAGAAATAATATCCATCTTAAGCTACATATGTGTACAGGGTTGTTAGTTGGCAGAGCAGATATGTCAACCAGTGCACAGGTGTGTTACCCTGCTCAGTGCACAGGTGTGTACACGCATCTAACCAGTAAATGCTTTACCTGATGGGCATACCCGCTAAATGTTCACATAAAATTTCAACAACCATCTAATCATTTAATCCATAATTAAAAGTAAATCCTCCATAACACTATATCCATATAAGTAAAACACATTGCCTCACTATATATCCACATTAGCAAATTCATGACGTATATCTATTTCCATTAAATTTCCGCAGGAAACAGTGTATTCATGTATAATAAAATAAATCTAATATCCAAGAACAAAACCAGAAAGCAAACATGTGGAGGGGAGGACACGCGAGACAACAAGCAAGTCCGTGGGGCAGCGCCCGTTACAGAGATTCAGGAGGACATGTTAATATCACTGGACATTACTACAGGCCAGAATAGGATTGTTCCACTAACAGACTCAGACGGTACCACCAACAGACTCCGACTGTACAACCAACAGACTTAGACGGATCCACCAATAGACTCAGACTAGAATGGTACCACCAACAGACTCAGACTGTACCACCAATAGACTTAGACTAGAATGGTACTATCAACAGACTCAGACTGGGATGGTACTAACAACAGACTTAGACTGAGATGGTGCCATCAACAGACTCAGACTGAGATGGTACCACCAACAGACTTAGACTGAGATGGTACCACTAACAGACTTAGAGACGGTACCACCAACAGACTTAGACTGAGATGGTACCACTAACAGACTCAGACAGTGCCATCAACAGACTCAGACTGTACAACCAACAGACGCAGACGGTTTCACCAACAGACTAAGACTGAAATGGTAGCACCAACAGACTCAGACTGAAATGGTAGCACCAACAGACTCAGACTGAGATGGTTCCACCAACAGACTATAAAGTTATCTTACTGAGTCATAAGGTTTTTCTAATTGTATATAGCTTATAATATTAATAATAATAATCTGTACAATTAAATTATTATTTATGGGTTGTATAATTAAATTAATTAAATCTGGAAGATTTGTAGATTTTATTGCTTTAATAATATGTTTTATTTCTACATCTCAATGGATTAGATAATTAAATTAGCTTTACTCAGTTCTGTAGTAATAATCATCATTTCAATGGATCAGTTTCCGAGTCTATAAGTCTATATTGATTCTCACCATAACAGCAGCATAGCTCAGTTAATAGTTGACAGGAATCAACAAACATGGGGACGATGGAGTGGGCGGATCTGGAGTAGTTCTCGATCCTGGATGGCGTCCGATCTCACTACCCAGAGACCAGGGGAATTACTGGAAGTCCACGTGAAAAAATCACAGCCCTCACCGGGGCTTGAACACAGGACCTCCAGCATTCGAGGCGGACTCATACCTCGAGACCACTCAGTCGCCTGCTTTCACTCTCAAAGAGAGTTAGGGTTTGGTACATACTTGTATATCCTGAATTTTTACTATTCTATTTCTTACATCCTCCTTTACTGCTTTGAGTATCGAGGAGATACAGGGTTCTGGTTATGACTCTTCTGGCCACCTGGCTACTTGACTGGGTGGCGTCTCAGTCGGATTGTAACAACAGTAGTCTCACAAATGATCTTTTAGAATGTAGAATCACATACTGGACAGTACTTGTCGGCTGATCAGTGTGTGAGGTGTATGCAGTGGAATCTACATATTGAGTAATACTTATATTCTGTTATTTGTTTAAGAAAAACAATTGTGTGCGAAAAAATGTGTGCTTGCACCTTTCTCGACTCTCATAATTTGAGACGTTCCATAACAAAGAATCAAATTTTGCTCAGTAGCTCTAGCTAGAATACATTGTTTTCGTGCCTGATGATCAAATTCTTTCATTTTGTCCACGAAATTTCAAACCACCAGAAGCATGAAAAAGCGAATATAAAAAATAGATCTGTAATGGTATTTTGCCAATTAGGAGTTAATCAAGATTCCAACCTCAATGCAGACGCGCTGCCACATAACTGCTCCGTTCTTGTCTCAGTGGAAATCACGCAAAATGGCATCCACTGTCTCATTTGAAAACAAGTGAAACATGCAAGTCCCAGCAAAGTCTTGAAGCTCGCGTCTGCAAAGTAAATGCCCGTGGAAGGGGTCAGATGTGCCAGAATTAACAGTCCCACACCAGAATTGTAGCTCACTATTGATGCATGCAGTCGGTTACGTAAACTGGCACCAAAAAACGCACTGATGCATAAGTAAACGCCTCTCTATCGCCAGCATAACAGACAAAAGTAACTGTTCTACATGAAATCCACAGATCACAGTGTCGCACCAAGCTCTCAACACAGTAGCTGGGCGACTAAACCAGTGGACTCTTCAGTAGTGATATAGCCGCAAAATAGGTTACATTCTGGCAGAGCAATTGGAGCAGTATATGTTATATAACAAATTATGACGTCATTACTTGTAAACTTGAGGAGCTATGGTGAAGCTAAGGCAGAGCTTTATGTTACATTGTTTCATTTATTGTCCTGTAGTGCCGTTATGTGTCACATAGGGCTCGCAGTCTATTTCTGCATCGGCTATATCATGTGCAATCTGTTCAATATCATGGATTCAATCCAGTCCAGCAGCCTTGGACTCTCTCATGAACGTTCTTTTTAGGGTTTCTTGTGGGTATTCTCGCCTCCTTAATCCCTTTATTTCCCATTTTAATGGCTGTTTGGTGAGTATCTGCTTGTTTATTCTCAGGATCTGTCTAATGTAGCACCAACTTCTCTGTCTTAAAACTCCTGACACAAGTGGCTGCTCAGACATTTCTCTTATATCTTCATTCCTTTTGAATTCATCCCATTTTATTTTTCACCATTTTTCTCAGACATTTGTTTTCGAATGCATTTAACTTTTGTTTCATATCTTTGTGGTTCTCCAACTTTCACTTGTAGATGTTAAAACTGAAAGAACATTAGAATTGAAAATACATAACTGGGTTTTAAAACTATACAATGTAGAGGTCCATTCTGTGTTCAAGGTATTAAAAGCTGCTGATTCCTTGCAAATGTGTGTCATTCTTTCTTTCTTTGTATCAAAATTACTATCTAAATAAGTGAATTGATCCGTTACTTTAATTACCTTTGTCTCTAGTGTTACATCTGCTTGATTTGTTGTGGGTGTCTTCAATACATTTGTTTTTTCATAACTTATTTGTAGTCCAACCCTTGATGCTATATTTGCTAAACCATCTGCTTTCCTTTTCATGTCATTGCAGTTTTTACTTAGCACAATAATATCATCAGTAAAATCAAGACCTTGAAACTATATGTTCTCCACCCAGTCACTGCTGGTGTTTCCAATGCAACATTTTTTTCATCACCCAGTCAATGGTTGTGCCAAAATAACACAGGAGATAAAATGCATCCCCGTTTGACTCCAGTCTCAACTTTATATCAGTCACAGAAACCATCATCTGTTCTCACTGAACCTTCATACATTGCCTTAATAACATTAATTATTTTCCCTGGTATACCATAGCATTTCCCATAGCGATGTTCTATGTGAACCATCAAAAGCCTTTTTAAAGTCAATTAAATTCAAAGTAAGGGGTTGTTGTGATTAATATGTCTTGGAAGTGTTCTATCCATCTCTTCTTTTGCTCAGCATCAGATATAAGCATTATACTATCTTTACTTTTAATGGAACGATTAAAATAACAATACTGTCAATATGCAGTTGTATGCATTCAGTTCAGCTATATACAAACACAATAATTGTTAGCTGTTGTTTTAGTATTATAAGGGACTAACTAATTTAATTCATAGGC